>CM029601.1:15865882-16112094 GCA_017311375.1 Mytilus coruscus
TAGGGACGAAAAGCGCAGTGAAACGTAGTGGAAACGTAGCGGAGTTATGGTTCGATCGTAGTAGAATCGCATTGAGATCGTAATGCGATCTGGAAGGTCTTCGTAGTAGCGTACAGAGATCGTGCAAGTCGTCGTAAGGTCTTATTAGACGGAACAAGAGCATGACAAGATCGTATCAAGAACGTGTTACTATCGTAGCGGAATCGTAGGATCTTATCAGGATCATAGCAAGGTCGTGGTATGAACGTAAAAACAATGAAATATTCAATATTCAAGTCGACCATACCACGATCTCACCGCGATCTTATTTTTGTAGATCGCAGTGGGATCTTCATGGTCTTGGTCTAGTGTGACGGGGCTTAATGCGGCGTTCACACAGTGTCGATTATGGCTCCCGTTTGAGATCAGACAGCGCTAAAACACGAAAAGTTAAAAAGTCGGATTACTATCCTCATTGATTTGGGATGTCCTAACATTGTCTTAACGAAGTCGTATACGTTCGTGACAGATTCCTGCAGATCGGGAATGGTCCAGAGAGGTCGGCCAAGCATCCCGACAGTTAGGTGCGTCCCGTAACATTCGGGGAAACTCAGCCGATTTTTTTCAAGTCGTATTACAATCGTGAGTATGTCGTGACAGATTCTGATGTATCGGATTAAAATCGTAACAATGTTCTGTGTTTTCTGGACGTTGTCCTCTGGAACGTGCATGATCTGGAGAAATTTATTTTGTCATTGTTTTTTTTTTTTTTTTTTGCCGATTGAGTCCAGATTGCATACAGATCTTGCCGAATGCGAACCGTCTTTAACGAAACCGTTCCGGAATAGTCCCGTTTTTAATACAAAATTCGGCAATAATATCCACGTCAGAGTCCCGACAATTACAGAACACAATACGACTGAGTCCAGACAAAGCCGTGTGCAATGAAGTACAGCAGACTGTGATAGAATTGCGTTCCGACAGTACTTGATCGTCCCGAATATGGCCACAGTTTTCTAACGGATATCTTCCGTCAGCGTCGGTTCACAGTCTGGTTACTGTCTGACCTCTGTCGGATTACATTCGGTAGAATCGGGACGCTGTCGGGACAGATTCGGTCGTTTTGTACCATGCGAAATATACAAATTGGATTAGAATCGGATTGAAAACGGGATAATCGGGACAAATTCGGCCTGAACAATATCTGATTGTTGTCGTGATTTAATAAATGTTTTTACAAACTTTAATTAAAGTTTGAATTTCCAGCCACGATTCACAGGATCTTGATCAGACTTTTGACAAATTTTAATCGGGAGTAGTACTGTCAAGGACGGCAGTAAAAATCGTGAATGTGTGACCCCAGCTTAATGGACTATTTTCTATTTTTATTGAAAAATTTACAAATTGGACAAGTAACTACTTTTCCTGTGAGTCTTTTTATTTATAAGTTGAAAACTGAAAAAGATAATGTTAACTTGGTCATAGCCTTTTTAAGTTTCAATTAGTAAATAACGAACCAAAATGCTGTGATGATTAGGATTCTTCTATTTACTTTCTTTGAAAAAAAAAATGGAAAAAGCCGTATAATTGTGAGTTGTTTATACAGAACTAACAGTGATCTGTGAAATATTCACTTATTTTTTTTTTCTCAATCTTTGAATGAATTTTAAAAAATGAAATCATCTACAACAAGAACTTTTGTATTTCTTTTCGAATTCAAGAGAAAATACAGAAAAAATAACTGTGGCTAATTTGTTTTTTCAATCTTTTAGTTGATATGGATATAACAAATTTTAGTATGTTTCTATTGTTAATTTGTTCAAGATTTACAAAAACTCTAAATTACTGAGCAAGTCTAAATTTCAAATTTCGAAAACCAAAATGAAATTTGTTCGACTTGAATATACAAGGTCTGTACATGCTTAAATTAATTGTGTTAAATTGTCTTCTTTTTTTTAAACTGTTATATCAAAACACAATACAAGTATCCTCAGTTGCAAGAAAATAAAAATCTAGAAAATTAACTTAAATTTATGTAATATCCGTTTATGGCAACTTTGACAATTTTCATTTCTTTTCTTCAACACAATAACTTGTTTTTCTTATAATGCGATACTCACTTAAGTAAATAACTGTGAAATTGTGAAATGGGTCATTTGAACAAGGTACATTAGATCCTTGCGTTGCTATACCACTTGTTGTATTGAGTTCAAAGCTCATAGGTGCATCCGCGTTTGTACCGCATGCAAACAAGATATCCTCTTTCTTTTTGCTGATAAACCTGATATGATTCTGACAATATGGCACCTGCAAGATAATAAATATCAGTCATCGATTTGAATATAAACAATTTCCACTCCATACCCTAAAGTTTATATATATATATAAACAATAAAAGATCAAAGGACAATGAAGGGAAAACCAAAACCGTATACTAAGCTATAAAAGGCCACGTAAGGGTAAGTATTAAAACACGGGTAGGTATTAAAGTATGGATATGTATTAGAACGAGAAGACTAACGGCTTGAATCAATTTTATAACATTAAACGAAAGACAATGTGACAGACGGAAACCTACGAAAACCACTGGATTACAAACGTCTGATTTGGGACAGTCAGAAACATACAAAATTAATTGGACCAAACATGTCTGTGAGCGCTCTTACAAATAAATTATTTCAATATCATTGATGCACATTACTAGTCCTAAGTAATATCTGAAAGGGTAATACAAAGGTTTTAAATCATTTTGTTTCTTCTTAAAAATCATCCGATATATTTAGCATATCCTAAACCAAGGAACTCATACCACATCTTCTTATTTTTATTGTTTGATTTGTAGTATATCTTTGTAACTTACATGTAATAAATCTTAATCACTCTATTGCTTGGAACAAGGTACCATCTGCAACGCTTATATTTAGATATTTGTCAACGATACACCGTTACAAGCGGCCTTTTTTAACCATTACAACGGATTCTTACAGGTAACTGTTGTTTCGGCTTCACCCCTCGAGTATCGGTGTTAAAACGGTGAAAAAAGAACAAAAACGTTAAACTTACTTGGATATTTTTCACTAGTTGATAGTGCCACATGTGGAGCAGGATCTGCTCACCCTTCCGGAGCAAATGAGATCACCCCGGTTTTTGGTGGTGTTCTTTTAGTTTACTTTGTTGTGTTCTGTGTACAGTTGTTTGTCTTTTGGTCTTTTTCTTTTTCTGCCATGGCGTTGTCAGTTTATTTTCGACTTATGAGTTTGAATGTCCCTTTGATATCTTTCGCCTTTCTTTGATTCATTTTTCTTTATTTATAAAATTAGGTGTTTTCCCATTGAATTTATATTTGTGCAAATAGAATTACGTTATCGTTTATATCGTACTTAATATAAAATTAGAAGATGTGGTATGATTGCGATTGAGATAACTCTCCAACAGAGACCAACTGACGTAGACATAAGCAACTATAGGTCACTATACGGCCTTCAACAATGAGCAAATCTCATACCACATTTATAGCAGCTATAAAAGACCCCGAAATGACAAATGTAAAACAATTCAAATGAGAAAACTAACGGCCTGATTGGTGTACAAACAATATACGAAAAACTAATATGACAAACAGCAACAAATGACAACCAACTGCATTACAGGCTCCTGACTTTGGAAAAGCACACACAGAATGTGGCGGGGTTAAACATGTGTAAATTTCTTTCAATCATGTTTGTTTTCCGTTATCACCAGTTGCATAACAGTGGCCCTATTTGCTTCTATTATCCTTTATGTGAAAAAAAATTCTACCTAATATCCTTACTTGCTTTTGGCGAAAATATATTTACATTTGACGCAGATGTTTATAATTTCTTCTGCTACAATGAACTTATTCATCGATTTTATAACTTCTTTAGTTGTACTGTTTTAAATAGAAAATTAATGTATTATAAATTCTTAGTTTAAACACATAGATTATATACCTCTTGTTTGGAAAGTTTACAGTAGTCCAAGCTGCTCGGATTAGATGTGAAGCGATGAAATTTCTGCAATGAGAATTTGTTATTCAAAATCTTAAAACATACGCATTTCTAATTGTTTCTTTGACATGAAATGTAACAGTGAAAAAAAAAATAAACAGCAGAACATGGCATGTTTTATTATGCATGTCTAGCTGTTGGTAAATTCAACTCAATACTCTTTTTACATTTTCATACACAAATCTGAAATTGTAGTCGCAACGTCCTTTTCAAAAATATTTCGAAGATGTAAAACTGCATTTTAATGAACAGTAAAATGCTCCGCAGTGCGCAGCTTGATACGACAGCATAGTCATACATGTTTAGATTTAGCATATCAAAGTACCTCAAGAGTTAAATTTTTGTTAAAATAAAACCAAGGTTGATTTTGGACCCTTGGACCTGAAAGTGGACCAATTTGAAAACCGGGCCCAACATCAAAAATTAAAATACACGGTTAGATTCAGCATATCAAAGAACCCAAAGATTTCCATTTAGTTGAAATCAGACAAAGTTTAATTGTAGACCCTTTGGATCTTAATGTGAACAAATTTTAAAACGGAGCCCACAATTAGAAATATAAATACATGATTAGATTCGGCATATCAAAGAACCCCAAAATTCAATTTTTGATGAAATCAAACAATCTTTAAGTTTAATTTTGGATCCTTTGGACCTCAATGTGGACCTATTAAAAAACGGGGCCCAAAATTCAAATACAGATTCAGATTCAGCATATAAAAGAACATCAGGAAATGAGGACTTTGCATTAAACCCAATAGAAATTGGTCAAGAAATACGCAATTTATACAAACTGTTAGAAAAGTATTGATTTGGCCCAAATTTGGCCCCTAATTCTTAAACGATTTGGGCCATAACCCCCAAAATCAATCCCAACCTTTCGTTTTGAGTTATCAAACCTAGTGGTACAATTTCAAAGAGATCCATAAGTTTTTGTCTTGAAACCAAATGTCTTACAGTTGTAAAAAAATAAAATTTACAATGGCTGAACTTTTGCAATATTAACGTGGATGCTATACAATTAACTTTTTTTCTGGATATTTAATTTGCTATACATAGGAACCTATACAAGTTATATGCATTGTGCAATATGTCATAGAAATCCGCCCGTTTTAGTTCATGGTACCTTAAAATATGAGAATATATGTAAAACACATCGCAATGCAAACCAAAATATACAAACAACACGTTATACATTTCATGCGTCCAAAGCGCTTTTCTCTGGATTTACCTTCATCAGGTAAGCTCAAAGTCAAATATTTGAAAAATATGTGAAAAATATATTTAAATTATAAACTTACCGAAAGTGTTGGAAACACTGGCTTGTCGGAAATATCAAGTATGTTTATAAAATTCCTGCAAATGATAATAAAAACCTTTTGAAATAAATATATATATTTATATTTTAAAGTCTAGGGTAAACAAGCACCAATTAATCTTAAATTGATGATCCAACAAAATCAGGGAAAAATATACAGGCTTTATCATACCCTGTTTTAAGTATAGAATAAGTGTATAGGATATTGATTTCAAATTTCACTGTAAGTATGAACTTATGTCGTCCTATACTGTAATATCGATGCCTAACATTTCATTTAGCAACATCATACACAGATCAGGAAGACATGATATTGTCCAGTGCCCAGAACAAACCTGTACAGAATTTTTAAACAAAGGCACTATTATAAGTATGACATGCCTTTATATAAACATTTGGGTTTTTTTTCAGTTATAAATCATAATGGTTATCATCTCCGGATATGAATCATACGTCACAATATACCATGGTTTCATGCAGTAGCAGTAAATGAAGATAAAACAACCCTTGCCAGATCTATGAAAACATAAGAGTCAAAATGATTTAAGTGAGTTAAAAATTTGAAACTTTATTATTTCCAACAATTTCATGATGGTGCGCTTGTAATTATAATTTTAGTGCGATTGATTGTACTTACATATGACCTACGATAAGTTTTTGTAAATCAGCATCCACCAGCATGAACCGGTAATAAGAAGCATCCGGTGAACTCAAAAGAGCTAAAACGAAATATGAATATCTGGTTGTGATATACAATATACAGTAGCAGAAATGATATATAAACTAGTAACTGAAATTGGTTGAAATAACAATACTATGTCTTCTGTCCACCTTTTAAATAGGGCAAATAACAAAAAATAAGAACGACTCTGGATTTAACTTTGAGTCAATGTTCATGCCAGCTTTACAAAAACTGTGCCAATTCAAGCAAGATTTTCAGGATTGTTCAATATTACGATCTTTGAATTTTCTAAAAAAAAAATCGATATTGTACTATACAAAACAACAATTGATAAAAAGGAAGAATTTGGATAAATACACAGTTGGCTAAATACTTTTTTATGACCTGAATTACAGACACCTGATATTGATAACAACATCAATATTTATACCGATAAAATAATATTCAAATATCTAATTACAGTGTTGAATTGGTAACCGTTAAGAATGAGTTTATTAAACAGATCGATAAGTTTATATTACGCGGAAAAATAAATATGTTTAAAGTATTGTTTCTCTTTTTCCATGTTGCCAGTATCCAACCAAAAGTTATGACTACCTTATAAAAATAAGGAGATGTGGTATGATTGCCACTGAGACAACTATTCACCAATGAAAGTTCAAATAAAGTGGATATAACTTAGCTTGCTTTCTATAGTAATGCACACATTTTGAATAGGATGTTCAAATCAGAAGTTGACTTTTCAATGTTTTATTTCTTTTTTCCAAGTTTGTGGGCTCAATGATTGTATCTTGAAGTGTTCCATTACAGTGAGTGTTTTACTGTTCCCTTATATGGAATAGAAAGACAAATGTGGAGATTTGTTTGATCGTAAAACATTAAACCATCTTACCACACCTATTTACACGCATATTGTGACTGTACCAAGTCAGACAATGGACCCTATATTCAATACTACGGAAGCCTTTTAGGGCCATGCCAATTTACTTTCATTACCATAGTTTGTGCTTTTTGTTTTTTAGGAGGAGTCGGCTGTTAGTGTTTGTGTTGTATCTCCTGCTGTCCGATATTGGTGGTTCTTACGGAAGCATTTTAGGGTTATATTTTCGTTTTAATGTAGTATGTAAGTATTAAAGTATTCGTTTGCTTCGAGTAGAACCCAACATGCATACTATTAGACATGTGGTAACATGTACTCGTTTTGTAATGACTGACGACGATGGAGTATAGACCTGAGAACCTGTAAATCTAAAGAACACTGTAAAAGGAATGGGGTTTCTATCTTATGAATGTAAGGAAGTAAACCTGACCACCAAAAAGACATTTAACTGATTAAACTACCCAATTGAAACAGTTTTATGATAGACTCAAAACAACTTCGTGTTTTAAACAAATATGACAGATTGTGTCATAGTTATTCTTTCTGTGTTACTGTATTTGGTCTGACACATCACATTAACTATTTGTTGAAAAATAATTCTGTGGTATCGTCTATCATGGCAAGGATTTTTTACGTAAAATTTATGCTATTTGGAGGTCATAGTCATTTTTATATGGTTGAAAACTTCATATTTTTGAGTTTTGTTGTTAAAAACGTCGTCCTGAACAATTATCTAGGATATAGTACTTATTACAAAAAAAATCTAGTGTAAATGAACCCAAATTGTAAGTTTAATACATATTAATGCATATTCTTATAGTAAAAGGGTTTCTCTTTCAAATGATACATAATTGAGATGTGTCTTCAGTGGGGAGCTTAAATCGCAAAAATTCTGTACTCGGCCACGGTACAACTGAGCATAGATCAACGAAACAACGTTATCCTAAGTATATGGGCAGTAAGAATATTCTAACAGAAACCGATTCCATGCCACACTTCTATTGGAAAAGGGAATATGCTTCATTCGATTATCAAAATATGGTGACGCACAGTTAGGTAGATACATAAGTAATTAAAGAATGTAATTAAATTAATATGAACTGTCAAAAGCGATATTAACTGTTTTTGGAGTGTGAAAACTCTTTTGAAATCTTGGATAAGCTATGATACTTTGAAGGCTACTTTGTTTCCGTTGATAATTATGATTTATCTACTTTTTACATCGAATGACCGTGAGGGTATTCCGGTGTATTGTTGCCACAGAGATTTCTACTTACGTAACTTTCGTTTTTGACTGGTAACCGATCGTATAAATACGCGGACATTATCGAGTGCAAAATAAAATTCCTTGTCGCTTGTAATTTCATCAATAAATATTCATGAAAATAATTTTTAAGAACATAGATAAATGATATGACAATGTTTTTCGTGAGAAATATATATATATCAGTAACAAATTAATACCGAAAATTTGTGTTAACGCATGCGGAAGAATATCTCGGGACCGTTTTGCAACAAAAGCGGGAAAATATGAATGAATACTCAAATCCAATATTTTAGAAAAACAATGATTATTACATTAGAGTGTCCACCATGCATTTGCACTGCACTATCATTAGAATAGTAGAATAGAATGATATACAGATGGATGAAAATTTGCTTGTAGAGGTATTAAGATGATCTGCTATATATATAACTGCTATACACATATTAATATAATAGATCTATATAACAACAAACCAGAGTATATTGATAACAAATGATTATATCACTACAATGTTATAGTTATTACGGCGAGGTTGAATTCCCTGTCATTTATGCATCATCCACACAGGAACTGGTCTCAGAAAAAAATATATCTATGTACCTTAACTTAACTTTCAGGTAAAGAGATATGATTTTTTTTCTGAGGCAATTGGTTGTGATCCACCAGAATTTGCCGTCATCCGATGTTCAGTACTTCAGTACTTTGATTATACTACTTAACCATATTGGAAATCAAGCATTTACTGTATCTGTTTTATTCGTTACAATCTTTTTGTGTAATAGCACTTAAAACATATGCAAATTGAACATACAAAGGAATTATTAAGGCCATTAGTGTTATGCTTAATAATGTTTAAACTTGTTTTGTAGATAGTGTATACCTACGAGTGATTTGTTTTCCAATGGGAGCTAACGGAGTCCCTCTAATTGCAGGTGTATTCCTTTACTGTTATTCATCAAATATACTGAAAAACTAGATAAAGACCAAACAAAATGCACATGTAAAGGTAATTTTAACAGCACAAGCAGATATTTAGATTGTATATTCTCTGTCAAGTATCTACATTTTTTTCTAAGATAAAAATTAAATTCATCCACCTTAAATCATTAACACTAAATCAAACAATGATAGTGACCACTATTATTTTTTCGTGGTTCAATCTAAAATTTCCCATGAGAATATCTATGTCAAAATTGATAATTTACGGGACGAATTTTGTAGATATACCTTTCCTTGATTTTCCGGTTTCTCTTTCTTATGTGAGAATATTGCGAAGTTGATCAATATGCATATATATAGTTTTGGATGTCAATGAATGTCATATTTTGAAAACCCAAAAACGTTTACAACAGGGATACATGTATATATTTTATATATTGGTTATTAAACACTGTGCGGGACGAATTTGCCATGGGAAAACAAGAATACAAAAAGTTCCCATGGGAATTTAACTTTTCCTATGGGAACAATTTATCTTCCCATGAGAACAATTTTTCTTCCCATGGGAACATTTGTTCTTCCTATGGGAACAATTTTTACTTCCTATGGGAACATTTTCTCTTCCCATTGGAACATATATTTTACGATGGGAACATTTTTCCTTTTGATTGTTTTTCTCCTAGAAAAATTGAAATTTGTTGAAAATACAGAATTTATGTTAAATAATTGCAGAATAGAGGTTTTCTACAAGATATCAATATGGTTTCGTATCTTAAGCTGCACTCAACATGCAACTTCCATTAAACTCTGATTATCCAGTAAAATATGAAGCAATGATAAATTAGTTTTTAAATTAAGTTCTACGTGTGTGTCGTGATAAAAAAATATTCTTTTGCAATATTTATGTACACTTTGATTCTTTCGTTTTAATACCGTACAGTTTATTCAATTGTTACATAAAAATAAATATCCTTTTAAATGATGACTGCATGATTAGAACTATATGTACTAAAGGCATTATTGTGTCATGGAAGGATTTCAAATATATTATTTGCCTTGACCTATATACAAATTCCTATCAAAACCTCTGACAAAATGTATGTCACCAACATTATTTGGAAATGAATATGAATAATAGGAGATAAAGGTATAAAGGTATAAATCAACGAGACCACAATCCAACAACACAAAATAACGTATGTAGTTATTTAAAAAAAACAAAAAAAAAAACAAAAAAAAAAACACACCAATAGCTTAAATAGAGAAATTGACAAAACTACCATCAACTTTTATCCATAGCAGAGAATGTAGAGGGCTTGATAGTTATATAAATAAAAATGTTACAAAAACAATTTCATCTTAACTCGCAATATGAGAAACAGCAGTGACTGTATTTTTCTTTTTTCAACTTTCTGGTGATAAAAATGAAACTCTTAGTTTTCTTCTATCATTGGCAATAGTAAAATTACAACAAATTGTACGTTCTAAAATAAACCAAATACTTCCACATACAAAGTAGCAGAATTTATTGTAATTTATAAAATTTGAAAGTAATAAAATTGCTAGGACAGAAATTCAAAATTAATTTATTTGTTTGTAGTTGGTGGTTGTCTGTCATATTTGTTTTTCGTAAATTGTATTGTATAGATTAGGTCGTTAGTTTTCTCGTTTGAATTGTTTCACATGTTTCATGTCGGGGCCTTTTATTATCATTTGAACTCTGGAAGATAGTGGTTTCATTGGCAGTCATACCACATCTCCTTATTTTTTATATTAGCATTTTTGAATAGTGATTAAAAGAATTTGAACCATACAAGGGATATATATTTCTTGGTGCCATGGAGGTACATGTAGTCAATAAGTCCTTATGATATTTTGTTTTCCAAGCAAAAAAGTATAATTATTGAAATGTTTTCCATATGTAAAAGTTTAAGAAATTTTTTTTTAGATCTTTGCCAAAGAATTATCTAAAAACTAATTTGTAATTTCTTGTCCTTCAATTTTTCTTGTGACCTTCTGTCCTACCTTCTTATTGATGAATGTAGAAGGAAAAGTCACAGAAAATAAAGTTACAATAATAAATTTATCAGTTATTGTTGAATTATTTTTACGTTGTATTTGTACTTTCTTTTATTTTAAGATTTTCTTTTAAAGAATCATTTAAATGTTTACAAAAGATTAGTTGTATTTAACTTTTTTCTATTATGGAACTTATTGGAAAATAGATGAAAAAATGTTAACAACATCTTTTTTCCGGTGCGTAGAAATACCACATATTTTGATTTTTTATAAAAAATATAAGACCCATAAAACAAAAAAACAACTAGAACATGCTGAAATAATATATTCATGTACAACCTGTATACACGTGCGTAATAAACGGGTCCTGGTTGAATGAACATGAATTTCAATCGATTACAGACAGATGACAATCAATAGAGTGTGACACGTGTCGATAAAACATTAAATAGCTTAGTAATTACTAAAGATATGATTATATAATTTGGAATTATTCATTTATTTATATTAACATAGTCTACTTCTATATATCATGTCCATTGTGCCAACTATATCATCCCATCACGTCCCTAGTGCGAAATTCTGTTTTAGAGCACTAAGGTGGTTATTTGCGGTATTTCTACGGACTCCTTTATTTCAACATTTTGATTCCTTCCGTATTATATTCTGTATAGCCAGTTTATGTAGATGATTGACAAGTAAAGAAAGCAGTAAACTGAAGCCATATTATTAGTCTCTGTTGTATTGTTTTAAAAACTTGACATTGACATGGATTAGTGATTTCTGTGACTTTTTTTTTCACGTACATGTACCAAACCCCAAATGGTGTCTTCCCGATTTTCCCACTTTTTGAAATTACAGGTAAAAAAGTTATGAAATTTTGTGGGACAATCGGGAATATGTTTGTGGGACAATTGGGAAGTTTAAATCTGGGACAATCGGGAATTGTTTTGATATTGATTAAATTGTTTTTATAGTATTTAGAATATAGCAAAGTGCTCTCGACCAATGAAATTGTAGAATTTGGTGTCTCTTAATTGTGAAGAATGAATGTAAATCATGTTCTTAATAAGAGATTATCCGATTATTTAGGTCTATTTACAGTTCAAAACAAAGAGTTACTATAAATGAGTTACAACTGCCCCGAAGCACATTTATCAGATTGAAAAAAATTATCACACAGTGATTGAAATTGACTAAAAGTTGAATTGTGAAACAACCAAAAAAATCAAAATAAGTTGAAGTTTACTGGTGCAGTAAAATTGGTACCTTTAATATTATTTTGAAAATATTAATAACTTCAAATAACTAAAAAAAGAGCAATGCAAAAAAAAAAAAAAAAAAAAAAGAAAAAGTTTCAAACAAAAATAACATAAATCTGTAGTTTTCCCAAATTCTGATTACCGGACCAGCGGTTGGGAAAAATAGTTATTTCCAAAATACCGATTAAATAAAAAACAAAACAAAACAAAACAAAACAAACAAACAAACAAACAAACAAACAAACAAACAAAATTTAATTTAAGTTCTGGATAATTATATTTAAAACTTTTAAAGGCATTTTATTTCAACATTCCCTGACTGAATAAAATGGTATTTTATTTAAAAAGCCAGACCAAAATATTGGATGTGAAATAGAATTAGTTGTAACTCTAATGTATTTATTGATTTAAACTATAAATTAAAAAAAGGATAATTCCTCACTGAAATATTACATGATTTACAGTCATATTCACAATCAGGAAACATATACAATTCCTACCTTTTCTTTGTACTGTTGTGTCAAATAATGTCTATAACGCATTTACAAAAAATAATTCCCAATAATAAGAAATTCCTTACATCACTAAAACTTATCCATAAATAAAATACCGAAAAATGAAGTCATGCATCAATTATAAACATTGCAATGACAATGAAACTAATTCTTGAATACAACCAATCGAGATCATTTCAGCCTTGAGCACTGTACAATATTCTAAGTTTGTAAGAGAATGGTAATCCCTTTCTTCATGATAAGTACTCGCTAACGCTCGTACTTAATCATGAAGAAAGGGATAATCATTCTCTTACATATACGTAGCAGTTAATTACAGGTAACTAATCAATGTAACTTATAGAATTCTGAACAGCAGCTTCGTTATCAATAAAGAAAGTTCTGGTGAATCTGACGTTGGGTGTAAGCAGACTTCAGAAGTGTAGAGAATGTTGTGTTAATGTCCTTTGACTTTCCTAGTAAAATTACAAAGACTAGTGGCAACATCTCTCCATTAACATTTGCGTGTAGAGCGTAGAGTGTAAATAATTTTATACTTTTTTTTAAATGCATGTATTATTTCTAAATTTATTTGAAAACTTTAGAGAAAAGTTAAGTAAAATTACGGTATTGACATTTTTTTTTTCATAAATAAACGTAACACTGTAGATATATTTCATAGGTCAAAAATATTATATCATTTAATCAAAAGTATATTAATCTGGTGTCTTCCCGATTGTCTCACTTTTTGAAATTACAGGTAAAAAAGTAATGAAATTTTGTGGGACAATCGGGAAGATGTTTGTGGGACAATTGGGAAGTTTAAATGTGGGACAATTGGGAATTGTTTTGAAAGAGATTAATTTGTTATGAATTAGTACAACAGTTAATTACAGGTATTTATTTAATCTATGTAACTTATAGAATATAAAATAAACATGAACAAATAATAATATTGACATATTTTATTTTGCACATATATTGTGTAATTGAAGTATCATCAAACATATAATATAATATCAAGTCATAAAATAGCACATATCAAGCATAAATGTATGTATAATAAAAAGTTACAACAAAGCATGTATATTAAACAGCTTAATACAAGAGGTTTCTGGATGGGGTTTACAGAATAGAGAATAAGAAGCCAATACTACAGGAATATGGGTAAACAAATTAAGAAAAGAGAAAAATAGGCAAAAAAAAAAAAGAGATTAAATAATAGAGAATAATGGGGTGCTGAATACAATGGCAGAAACTTAAAGAATAGAAAAATGAAGCCTATCACCTCCCCTCCCACCCCGCCCCTCCCTCCCTCCAGACCCTCATACAATAAAGCACACATAATAGACAGCTTAATACAATAAAGCACACATTTGACATAAATTATAAAAAGTTACTATTAAGCACACAGAAGGTACAACAATAATAATACATTAGCACAACCAACATTAAAGCACACATAAAACATAACATAAACATCACAACACATCAGTCCAAGTGTAACAGATAAGAGGGAATGCTAGCATACTGAAACACACTAACTTCGCCATTCTCAAGACGTTCTTTCGGTTCCTGTAGGCTTGCTCTTCCTTAATATAGTTGACTAGAGTTTATATTTTTGGGTGTGGTACTTGGATCATCTTCTTCAAGCTGCTGTGCCATCCTGCGAGGTGATTAGTCGTCCTTTGTATATGTATTGGTTCCATAGCTGCATATTGTTTTCAACCAAGTATGTTGTGGCGTATTCAGTAAATGGAGTGGTACTTGCTTTTGAGTCCGAATTTTCCAGGTCTTCAAGAGCATTGAACCAGATATAAAAATAAGAAGATGTGGTATGATTGCCAATGAGACACATACCGCATAGTCAGCTACAAAAGGCCTCGAAATGACAAATGTAAAACATTTCAAACGAGGAAACTAACGGCCTGATTCATGTACAAAATAATGAACGAAAAACAATATGATATACAGCAACAAAGGCCAACCACTGAATTACAGGCTCCTGACTTGGGTCAGGCACATACAGAATGTGGCGGGGTTAAACTAGTTTGAAGGCGCGCCAACCCTCCCCTAACCTTGGACAGTGGTGTAGCAGTACAACATAAGAACAAACTATATTCATTTCGGGGCCTTTTATAGTTGACTATGCGGTATAGGCTTTGCTCATTGTTGAGAGCCGTACGGTGACCTATAGTTATTAATTTCTGTGTCATTTGGTCTCTTGTGGAGATTTGTCACATTGGCAATCATTCCACATCTTCTTATTTTTATATATGAAAATCAGATGAAAAGGGCTTAACTCATCAGATCGATACAAAGCAGAAATACACCTAACAAAAACACAGAGTGAACGTGGCAGGGAATTTATATATCCACACAACAAAAAGACACTAAAAACAGATCTGAAAGTACTCGCAGTTACTGACAGCTAGTTCAAAGCCAATGATATATTCTATTTCTGTATGTAGGACCAGAAGAACTGCTGCCCTGCGTATAAGTTGGTGAATGTCTGGTTCTCCTTTATAGTTGGTGACGAGTCCTAATATCAAAGTGCATCACTTTGATGATTTAATAACATTATACATATATTTTATAACCCAGAAATGTTATATAATTTTTTTAATCAAAGTGCATTAATCTTATGATATAAAAAATAAATCATATTTTATTTACAGAATTTATATCAAATTATAGTTTGAACATGCAATAATCAATTCTTGTTTCTTTAGCAAAACAAACAACAACTACCTTGTTTATTTAAGAACATTTTACATCATAAATTAATGTGGGACAATCAGAACTTTTCATGTGGGACAATCAGAACTCTAAAATTTTAAAAAGTGGGACAATCGGGAATAAACCATTAATCTAATGATTTAAAAAAAATGTTTAACTTTTTATTAAATTAATATTAAATAATAGTTTGAAGATGCAATTATAAATTCTTGTTTATTAAGCAAAAACAAACAACAGTTACCTTGTTTACAGTATCTAAGAACATTTTATTTCATAAAAAAATATGGGACAATCAGAACTTTTCATGTGAGACATTCAGAACTCTAAAATTTTAAAAAGTGGGACAATCGGGAATAAACCTACCAAATGTACAAGTTTGTTACTTTTTACCTCTTAGTTTTTTTCGTGTGACTTATTTCCGTTTACCTTGTTTTTGTTTTGTTTTTGTTTAAACATATTTTATTTCCAAAAGTAGCAAATGGAATTGAACACAAGTTATAAAAAACATTAGTGAAGTCCTCTCCCTATGCAAATATAAACACAAAATGCATTAGATATTGACGAAAAACAAAATAGGAATGCATGTAATACAAACTATAAACAATAACGAAAATACAACATAATATTGTTGTAATATGGACTGGCGTGAAGTGTGAGAAAGTAGGAATTCAGAATTTAAATTGTATGTTCCGAATCTTTGTGTAATTCTGATAAAAGATTGTACAGATTCAAAAACTTCTTTATTTTGCTGAAATGTAAGGTCACCGTGATCAGCCAGTAGACGCTCAATTGATATAGCATATTTTTTAAAATCAAAAACAATATTTCTCTTGCTTCATTGTGAAAAGGGCACTCGAAAGAATGATGAATATAATCCTCAACAGCATGGCTACAGCTGCATGCGGGATAAAGTTTGATATTAACACGGTGTAGATCTGCATATAAAGAGCTGCGCATATTTCTCAACCGTGTATGAATGATATTTAGTTTTCTAGCACCACAACTAAAGTAGGAGGGTGGCTATATTTATATTTCGGGAAGTCCGTATGTCGGGGTTTAGACTATTCCATTCAATTGTAGTAGATGGGAAAAAAGATATTCTGGTTATATCTAGTCTATAACGGGATACTACATAGTTGTTACTATTTCGCAAATCATAATTAGATATTTGATCAACAAGTGGGAGCATTAAATCGCAGAGATAATCAAGCGCAGTCTCGTTATATAAAGAATATAAAATATAACATATTGAGCTTTCTTGACTTTCTTCTGTCTACTTGCAATTTTCCGCCTGTTTCGAAATATGTAGCTTCCCGACTAACATACACGGACAACCTAGTTACTATTCTTCCTGCTTCCAACTTAACATGTTCTAAATTATTAGAATCTTGTTGAGTACAACTATCCCGTAACGCACATGCATATTCCATTATTGGTATAATAAATGTTAAGTTCATACGAGCAAGATCATTTCTATTCAATACATATTTCAATTTTTCAAGAACATTTAATCTTGTGCTTGCACAATTCATCATGTTTTCTATATATGTATGCAATTTGCCTCGTTGATACATTCTGTACATATTCCGGCTCGGAGTTTCATGTGTTAAAGCAATACCGTGTGATGATTTTAACTTATTTTACACTAAATTATGAAGAGTGATGTGTATTCATATTCAATTTATTCAACAAAAGTGTATCACTATCAACGGCGGAGCACATTTTAGCGCATAGATAGGACATTTAGCAAAAAACAGTCGGACGTTTTAGCCCCAAAGTACTGTGACAGTCCATTTGAGCGCCAGATTTTTAATCCATTTTACCTAAAAGAGAAATTATATATGTGCCATTTTGGAGAATGTTGTTTATTCATTGTAGAATAATGAATTTTAATATAGTTTCATGAAAGCACAATAAAAATATATCACGTCCAAAGTCTAAAAAGTTAAAGGGAAACTCCGCAAAAAAACAAAAAAAATAAAAAATTGATATTATGTTCATCTTGTTTAAAACAGCACAAATTCATATATAAACGTTTTATTCTCCTATCGCCATCGATTTCAAATTCAGAATATCAATTCTCTACATGTAGCCATCTTGACTGCTTCACCGGTAAAAAAAAAAAAAAACAAAAAAAAAAACACGTGATTTCTATAAACCACAAAGTACCCAACACAAGCAGGGAGTCAATCGTACGGTTGTATTACCCGACAAGATAATGACAAACGCATACACATATTCACGGATGAAAAAAAAAAAAAAACACAATTGTACCAGACATTGTTGTGTTACCTATCGGCAAACTTTTTTTTAAATAACTTGATAAGGAACAATGCTTAAAAAAGTTTAAAAGTCGGAAAAATCTGCCAATTGGATATATAAATTTTTTTAATAACTATGATCTGTCATTTTTAAACTGTTGTTTTTAACTAAATTTATGAAACAAGTAAATATAGGAGAATTAGTTTAGAGCGATTTTTTTTTATGTATTCTCTTATAGTTTAAAAAGTCATAATTAACTAGCGGTGTTCCGTGTAAAATTGTTTTCAATAATCTAATTTGTTCATAACTCCTTTATCTCGGACTATTATACATAAGTAACAATATATTATGTCCAAGCTTTTATATATTACATTTATTTAATTCCCTAATTTGACCATCAGCATGGCTAAAGGAATTATTGCCAGAGGTCTTGTGGGGCGACACTTCCAGGTATTCAAGCGATTTCCTATCGGGCTTAAAAACTCTTATTACGTCAAGTAATGCAGGTTCGTGCATCGCTTTACTGCTTAGCGTATAGATCAGTGTACACGGCCGGTAATTTGGAACTTTATATTTAAAAATTATCAGGTATAATATACATCATGTGTACATTTTTTTTGTGTCTTGAGTCCGACAATGATACACTATACATTACTAAACTCATACGTGTAGTCAATTTTACTACCACTTGTTTATGAATGACATTTCTAGTGTAATGAATGATATTTATTAAAATCATAATAATTCCAACCAAAGATTTGATGAAGTAACAATTTATTTAGATATTTTCCATTGGTAAAACTTGGAAAATGTAAGTATGTACTCGTCAATAATTATGGACATTTTGAAACATATAATTTTAGTTCATTGTTCTCTATTCGTACAAAAAACCACCAGCAATTATCTTTAGTTAAAAAATCAAATAATTCTTTTACCTGTATGCAATCGGAAAAAAAAAAAAAAAAAAAAATCATTTAAGTCTTTGATCTACTTGCAAAAGACGACAATGCTCCTTTAAACTGTAAATTACCTGAAGACAGCCTAAGGGTAAAATACACTGTATATAATACCATAAAATATTTAATTTTCATCCATCATTGTAAATGCAAAACTCTGGATTCCTCTTGATATTTACCTGAGAGATCATAAAAGACAAATCTAACAAGACTTTCAAAGGTGTTTGCGAAAAATGAAACAAAATAAAATGTGTTTTTTTTTGTAGACGAGTAACATATTGAATTAGGAAATTTGACCGAATGAATGAAATAAACTTTAAAAAAATCTGTGCACATCTTTCTAGTGGCGAACAACAGGCATATCGAGTTACGTAAATTCAAGGATTATAGCTAGAAAACAACCTTATACACGATTCGTGATTTCCTATATAAATCCAAACAGATTTATTAATCTTAATTTAAATTCCGAAATACACAGGCATGGCTCTTGTCCTTGGCAGTTCAGCGAACAATATTACATAAAATGCACGATGATATTAATCGAAAACAAAGGTCAAAGATTCTAATTGTAAAATCAGCCGCTGGACGTTAATCAAAATATTAACCAATCAATAAACGAAGATACAATACAATCAATGTGTTTCTATCAATCATGTAATGACAATAAAAGAATGTTGAATGTAAAATTATAATAGAAATACCTTTAATTTATTGTAATTACATATTTTTTTTTTTATCAAATGAAAATTCTTATAAACTGCTCTTGGTTATTAGTATCCGTCAGTTCGTTGCGATATTTCATTGGTCTTTTACAAATTCCGAAAAAATAATAAAGGAAAAATAAATGTTCCCATGGGAAAAATATACGTTCCCATGGGAACAAAAATTCCCTTGGGAAATTTAGAATTTCCCATGGGAACAAACTATTTACTAATGTTCCCATTGGAGATTGTAGTTCCGATGGGAACTTTAAATTTTCCCATGGGAACTTCTAATATTCACGTGGGAAATGTACTTTTAATCAGCTTTAATGACAACAGTGACAACAGTGACATGTTGGGACATATGGGGAAATTAATTTTTTTCAATTATCTATCACTTGGCCAAAAAATATTTTTGTTATCTTGTAAAACAAACAAAGTCAGATTTGCCAATTCTGGAATGGCAAATTTGTCCCACACAGTGTTATTATCTTACCTCTTATACATTTCTAGGAATATTATTGGTTAAAAGCAACCGCGTGGAGACTGTCTTTATTTCATATAGGGTAAGTAGGCGTGGTTTATTTCAATACACGGTTAGTAGTGGTGTTCCTTATATTGAAGACTTAATCACTTTGATATGCCACTAGTCTAACTACCACATGCTAAGATAGTCGGTAAGATAAATTCGTACACAGTGTGCTAGTGACCTAATACGATATATATGGGGTCAGTAAATTCCATATGGGGTTCGAGCTCACCCCAAATGAAATTTACTGACCCCATAAATATCGTATTAGGTCACTAGCACACTATGTGACTAATAATAGTGGATAACTCAAATTCAGCCTCTTACTATAGTATTGTTTAGATTCTATCAAAATTTAGGAAATGTCTTTTAAATCTGTCATTTCCTGAGAACAATAGACTTATTGAAGTTTATGTAAATTCGATTATTTATAGTTTGAAATAGTACTAAATATTTTATTCCTTTTTTTATTAAATATGATTTGTTTCTCGTATTACACAAGATAATGCCTTTTCGTACTGTTGATTAAATTGCTGTTTGATATTTATATGAAGTGCATCAACCGATATTTAGTGTAGGACAGCATGGTTTCTAGGTACCTTGAGCTTCCATTCTGTAATTGCGATCATTCTTCAATATGGTATTATTTGTTATTTATTCTGTGGCAAAGGATGCGGATCTGTTTCATTCCTAGTCCTATTAATCAACAGTGAATCGGTTAAAAACTCAGACAGGACTTCAATTTTCAAGACATACAATGTACACATATTAAATATATTAATCATCATTCTAGCGCCTAATACATATAGAACTCATCCAGTTACTTTTCAGAGCTTCATGTCTTCTCAGAATGACGTAGATCATAAATATAAAGTTGTTGCTTTTAACAGGGAAGTTACTGAATGAAGGGCTCTTAATGTTACAGTTAAAGGTTTATTTTAAGAAGTTTCCTTGATGACATAATGATTTAGTTGCACATTATGGAAGATCTGTTCAACAT
This sequence comes from Mytilus coruscus, assembly GCA_017311375.1. Taxonomy (NCBI): domain Eukaryota; kingdom Metazoa; phylum Mollusca; class Bivalvia; order Mytilida; family Mytilidae; genus Mytilus; species Mytilus coruscus. The sequence goes on from CM029601.1 coordinate 15,886,938, forward strand.
ATTACTCGGGATGTGCCTAATTTGTCGTAGTCTATAATTTTAATATCAATCACTAACAACAACTTTTCGATTAATTTTTACTTTTCATGTCGAAAAGCGAATGTAACGACAAGTGAAGTAAATACTGCCTACTCGTCCGTATTAACTGAATTTTAGTTTTTAATGAGGTTTCTATTGCGTTTTTAATGAGATTTCCTTGGTTCAATCTCGGGTTTTCTGTGTTGGGTTTTGTGATTTATTTCTTTGGGTCCTTTTATTTTTTACTGGTTCTATAATTCTGTGGCATATTTTTTTTGCCTTCAAGGTATCGTCGTACTTGTGAAAACATAAGCGAGTGTGACATGCCTGATATGTCTCTTATGGAAAAGTTAATAATGAAAAAAAATACTCTGGATTTATTTACTGTCATGGGTACCTATTTCCGTGGATTGAGGAGAACTTATAGTTTCGAGGATATTGGATTTCGTGGTTTTGCAAAATTATGTATACATGATTGTATATAATTTGAACTTCGTCGAACATTTAAATTCGTGGATTGTCTATATATGAGAAATCCACGAAAGTTGGTATCCCGGGAATGATAATGAATCCACAATAATAAACAATTCTAAGGAAAGCTGGATAGTAACGTTAACGATTAGACATCACGACCGATGTTGCCAAATAGTCGAGTCAGGCTGCAAGTTGCAATCATAAGCAAAATCTTATGAAGAACTTTCTTCCATTGAAGAGTACGGTACCTGACAACAACCAAGCTAAAGTTGCTCTGAGGCTGGACAAATGTGAAGAGTGATGTTTAAAATTGATTGGTGTGTATCTCCCTTAAACACATGATTAAATCAGGAGTGTTTGATTCGTCTTCTGAATTCAACAGTGCCTTATTGAAGTAACTAGTTAACAAGGCAACGATCAGGCAATGTTTCACTCTTTCGTTGTAAGATAAGACCGAGAATTGTTTAGAAAAAACATGCAAAAATGAGAGTTCATGTTTTAGGAAATAATGGAAGCAACATGTAACGTCATCTATCTAATACAAACCTAAAAGAAGTAGTTAGCAAACCTCTTCGGGGGAGTACTCAGCACCGCCGAGGTACTCTTTCATAACTGAAGAGCGACTATACTGTATTACAGGGAGGAATATTTACTTAAAACTACCCAGATTTTGGGAAATATTATAGCACAATTACGAACAATATCATGTTTTGTCAAAAGCTTACTTCGGCAGACTCTATCAAGGTTTTAGTTTACATCTAGTTTTAATTTTTATTATCATCGATTAGACATTGCATCCATTTGTAAGACTAATATGATGATCGAGATTGTCTTTATGCCCTGCTAGTCTGCACGTTCTCATCGTTCAAAATTGTTACGACAATGCCTCAATTTTTGCTTTTTATTAGTCCAACAGGAGGTAATCACCACCATATTTTGTCTGAATACTATAATAATTTACACGGACACTTACCAGGTAATAAAAGATTGAAGCTTGTTATTGCAGTTGTTCCTTTAATATTATCGACACACTCGTACAATCCTGCATCACTCAACTGTGCATTGGATATTCTTAAAATATTTCCAAATATATAGAGACGATGGATCAAATTTTGCGGCAAATTTTCATTTATTTGGCCAGCTTCAGAATAAACCGTATAACCGTCGCAAGGCCCTCTCCACGAAACAGCATTGTCTTTTTCACATTTTAGTGTAATAGTTGACCCTATTACATTATAAATTGTATAACATAGACCAATATCTGAAATAATACAAAATATTTTCTTTGCTATGTTTAAGCTAAAAAAAAGCTTACAACATCATTGTCAAACAAAATAGATAAACGGATAGCAGGCCTTTGATTTTCTTTGTTTTGTGTACTTTAATTGTCTTCGACATATGAGTTTTGAATGTCTCCATCTGTTTTTAAAATCGCATACTGTTGTGCATGTTGTGCAAATAACAATTGCCCATCTATTTTCCATGTTAATCAAAACAATATAATTCAATTGTCACATGAGAACGACGTCTCGAAAATTTTATATAACCATTTTGACTAGTCTATGGTTACATCTTGTGAGTCAACTAGAGTCCAGGGAAGTGTTTTAAGTTCTAAAACAGAAAATGCCTCTATCTTTTTCATATCTAGGTGATGCCAGTCTAAAAATGCTACCAGCTGCACATAATAAATGTATTGACGTAATGACAGTCGTTTTTGTCAAATAGATATGATGAACCCTTATTAAATATTTATGATATAAAGAGTGATCTCATTTCAATGTATATATACGAAATATTATGACCTCTTTTTGTTTTACCCACACAATAACAATAATTCGAAAATTAATAAGTAAAGCTGTGACACATCATCCTAATGTTGTCTCGACATTGTGACATCCCTGAATTGGTTTATCATGTTTGTTGGTTATATATTACGCTGGAATAATAACTGGTAGGTTCTATCAAATTATAGTAATACAAGAAATACTTACCAAAAATAGTTAAACTTGTAATGATTATATTCCACATTGGACATACAGGAAATATACAAATACATGCATCGTTATCTTGCTAAAGGCGTGTTCATCTTTAGTCATCTTTACTTTACCTGTGATCAATACACAAACAACAAACTTAATGTGAATTCAGTCTGTTTAATTTAGATTTGCCTTCCATTTGATCAATAAAATTTATTAATGCATGATATCACATGATAACACGCATTATAAGTTATTACTTTATCGGAAAATCATTAAATTGAAAAGGTAAAGACAGAGAGAGGAACAAAAATATCATGCAGTCAATAAATTAATACTTAACTGATGATTGTAAAAGTGATTACTTTTCCTTTTAAGGTAGTCCGACTTTACAATTTGAATTGGTTGTTTCGGCGTTGTCAGTTTCTCGTCGACTTATTAGCTTTGAATGTTCCCTTTGCCTCTCCGTCCTACTTTTGCGGATAATACCTTAAGTAGAGATATAGTTGAATAAATTTCCAAAATCCCTATCCTACTGAACATATTGAATCATGGAACACACGATTATAGTACATGACGGATATATGTGTATGGTTAATCTGTTTTCACTCAAATTAGTTATACTAAATACATGAAATTTGATTATTGTACATACACATACATTTGCCTTGAACATATTGAAATGATATACATAGCTCTGCATCTTCCATGTTAACACTGTGTTTACTGAGTATACACATTTCAGTTTTTCACCATCTTTTTGTGCTTGTTTCTAGTTATGTTCTCGGACTATGTATAGTATTACCTCTAGAGAAGGCCAAATTGGCGAAACATAATTTGTTTCGTTCTTTCTTTAAACAGATTCAAACGGAGTTCCATCCTAAGTTTTAGTTGGCGATTTTAGTATAGATTTTTTGAAACCAAATAAACAACCACAAAAATGGCTAAGTTTATTAGAAACCTATAATCTCAACCAGATAGATAATACAAGAAGCAACAAGAGTTACACCTGATTCTAGTACACTAATTGATCATGTTTATGTCACCGATAAGGATTTGATACTAGAATCACATGTTGCTAAATTTTCAATAAGTGATCATTATCCAGTATGTTTAACAAGAAAAGAAAAAAATGCCACCCATATTAAAAAAGATATTCATACTACCATTTCTTGTAGAAACTTTAAAAATTTAGTGAGACAAATTTTTTAAGCGACTTAACTATTGCACCTTTTGATAAAATTGAACATGAAAGTCACCCAAATACATGTATTCAGATGTCGTATGACATATTTAATGGAATTCTAGACAAACATGCACCTATTGTTACTAAAAGAGTAAAAATATATAGACAACCGGAATGGTTCACAAATGAAATTATATATGCCAGGAAAATGAGAGAGAAATACCATAAACTAGGTAAAGTCTGAGTTAAAATTGTGGCGAAACAGGACAAAACACATAATTGATGAATCTAAAAGAAATTTTTATTCAAAGATGGTAAAAAATTCAAAAAGCATCAAAAGATTTGTGAAAATGTATTCACAGTTTAAAACCCATCCCTACAAGAAAAACCATATGAAGTTTTAAATGAAGATGGTGTTAGAACTAAAAATGTCAGTTACATTTGTAATGTTTTAATAAGTTTTTTACGTCATGTGTTGAAAACCTGAGAACTGATAGATGTATAAGCAATAATCATGATTATGCAAGATTAACTCAGTTTGTACAAAAGAAATTTACTAATTTAAAACAAGTAAAATTCTCAATTCCACCAGTCACAATAAATAATTTATTTAATGAGATTATCAAACTTGACATTAATAAATCCACCGGATCTGATAATATAGGACCAACATTTTTTAAAATTAAGTGCTCCTTTCATAACTTCATCTTTAACTTACATTTTTAACAGAATAATAGATACAAGTACATTGCCCACTGTTCTAAAGAATGCAAGAGTACCTCCTGTTTTTAAAGCTGGGGAAAAATTCATGGCAACAAATCATAGACCAATTTCTGTACTTCCTATTTTATCAAAACTTTTAGAAAAGTATGTTTCAAAACATTTGTATACTATCTATCTATCACAGTCTGGGTTTAGACAGGAACACTCGTGCCAAACTGCCCTTACCAATATCATAGATAAATGGGTACAGGATATGAATGACGGTAATATATCAACTTAGCAGTCCTATTGGATTTTAAAAAAGCCTTTGGTGTAGTAGATCATGATATTCTCTGTAAAAAGCTTGAATTTATGGATTTGTCAATGCTGCTGTTTTTTTTTTAACTCTTTTTTTTTGGAATGTAAGAACTCAACAAGTACAAAGTGGTAATGCTCATTCTGAAAAACTTTATATCAAGTATAGTGTCCCCCAAGGCTCCATATAAGGGCCCTTCTGTTTATTTTATACATAAATGACCTTCCTATCTAAATGAAAAATTGTTGCACTGATTTATATGCTGATGACTCAACTTTACATCTTTCTGGTAGTTGTTATCAAACTCTGCAGTCAAAGGTACAAGAAGATTGGCATGGTGTTGAGGAATGGTGTAATGATAACAATATGTTCATCAATAAAAATAAAACAAAATATATTCGTATTGGAACAAGGCAAAAAGCAATGCCGCATTACAGTGAAAGTTGTTTAACTATAAATAATCAAGAGATACAATCTTCCACATGCGAAAGTCTTTTAGGCATTAAAATTGACACTTCCCTCACATGGACAAACCAAATTGATTTGATCTGCTCAAAAATTTCATCTAGGCTATATCTACTTTTAAAGATTAAGAAATTTCTAAATCTAGACTGCAGACAATTATTCTATAATGGTTATATCTTACCACTAATTGGTTATTGTTGTATAGTGTGGAGTAATTGTAGCAGTGAGGATTTTAAATGATTATAACACTGTTTTCTCATATCTTTAATTGAAAAAAAAAAAATCAGAAATGATAGAGATCTGAAACAATAAATCAATCAATTAATAATAATCATTTGGATATTCCTCTATCACCCCACAAGTCATTTGTATGTGTATTTGATGAGTAGACCTCTCTTTTGATCTAGTGAATTAACAAAAATGTATATATGTAATATATTGTACTCCACATTTGTAACTTTCTATATCTAATCTATGTAATCTTTGAGCCATGACGGTTCTTTTTTCTAATGACAGGAATGTCTGATTGGCGCTGAATCTTCTTTAGGCGGCGAAGAATTAGTTGGTGTCAAATCCATAGGAGTGCTTTGTGTTGACATCCTTTCTGGGTATTTGTTCACTGGTTCGTATTTCCGAATACATTTTTTGTTGCGAAGGGTAACTCTACCCGATCCATCAACCCGTATTACATGGTCAAATTGTCTTACTTCAATAACTTGTCCTGTTTTTAACCATTTCAGGGGATTCGCACCAATCTGGTTCTGGATTCGGACATGGTCGCCAATAGTCAGTTGAGGTAGTTTGTTTGTTCGGAAAGTTTTTCCGCTACCTTCATGTGTCTATGCCTCAAAGCTGCCTCGCGTTTCGATAAAGTACCACGCCATGCGTCATGCGGTTTATACCGACTAGGAAGAATCGGAATGAAAACACGTATAAGGCGTCCAAATACACACATAGCTGGTGATAATCTCGTGTCTCTATCAGGTGTATTGCGATATTGTAGGATTGCTCGTTGTAAAGAGTCTGCTTCAAGTTCGCTGTTTAGTCCAGTGTTATCAGTTATTAAACGTTTGACTGTTTTTTTACGCAAACTTCAGCTCTGCAATTGCTATGCGGAAAAGCAACTGATGAAAAACGATGGTGCACTCCCCATACTTCAGTGAATTGCCTTGTTGTAGAGGCAGTAAATTCTGGACCTCCGTCTGAAGATAATTCATCAGGTATCCCGTAAGTAAAACATGTTCTTCGTAGGCATTCAATTAGACCTTGTGCACCATTGTGAGCCCTCTCAATGATTGGCCAGTAGAATATCTGTCTACGACCACCAGGTAATTGACGCCTTTATAATGGAAAAAAATCAGCGCACACACATTGGAAAGGGTAAATCGGATAAACAGGTGGTGTTGGTTGAGCACTTAGTCGTGATGGTGCCATTCGATTACATTGGTTACACTCATTTCGTAGAGTCGTGATATCTGGGTTTATTTCAGGCCAAAAGACTGACGATTCTGCTCTTGACATCATTGATGTTACACCGTGGTGTGCTGAATGGAGTATTGCAAAGACATGTTTGCGGAGGGCAGGTGGAACAACGATGCGATCCTTATACATGACTACACCATCTACTGTGTAGAGGTCTTCTCGAAACTGGAAAAATTCACGAAGTTCAGTAGGCATTTCATGGCGGAATTCAGGCATTCCATTTTCGATTATTTCTACCAGTTTAACCATATAATTGTTACTGTTGGTGGCAACATGTACCATGTGCCATGTGATAGGTTGTAGAGTGTCTATTGACAATGCTGCGGCAAGTTCAATTTCTTCATCTGAACACACATCACAACAATCGTCTATCGTGATTGAGGACAAGAATAACATAAACGGTACCAATTTTTCTGCACCAGATGCGCATTTCGACAATCAATGTCTCTTCAGTGATGCTCGAGACCAAAATATTTGAAAATCCGAAGCTTATTAAAAATATGAAGAGCTATAAACAAAAAAAGGACCAAAAAGTATAGCCAAAGCTGGGTTGTGTTGAATATCCTGAAAAGACAAGTAATCAATTTGGTTGCTGTCTTCAGTAATCAATGCTATGTCATCAATTAATTTGGGTTCCGCAAAATGGCATCAGCAGCACGGTGTTTTGCTCCTTTGACATGCATCATTCTGAATTTGTAACTCAATGTTTTTTCCTTAAGGTTTCGTAGCATGGTATTTAAAATCTGGTCAAGTGATCTTTTACCAAACATTTTGAGTAGTGGTTTGCAATCAACGGCAATTATGAGTTCTTCACAGACAAGAACGAAATACCTCGCTTTATCCAGTGCGTAAACAACAGCTAAGGCCTCACCCTCTACTGGAGCATACCGTGATTCAGAACCATGAGTGAAGCGACTGCCTACTAGTGTAATTTTCCAACCCTCGCGACTTCAGAATAGTAAAAGCTTCGGGCATTCGCAATGCTTCTTGAATAACCAGAATCCAAGTCCGGATTTTGACCAGTCAGTTGCTAAGCACGTCGGTTTAGATTTGTCAAATATGCGCACTCCTTCCTCGATTTCACTAACTATTACTACTATACATTCAGAAATTATTGCGTGCATTTATTATTGCGATTTTGTCATTTTAGACTAAAATGCGATTTTAATTTTTGCGATATTGAGAAAAATCCTGTTTAATTCATATAAAAAATTTCAAAATGCGAGTTTAAATTATTGCGATTATAACCCTGTCGCATTTTTCGCAATATTAAAAATATCGCAATAATTTCTGAATTTACAGTATCTTTGTTTCTTGGAAGAGATTTTCCAGCTGATTATTCCAACGAATTGATCAATTGACGAAAAGGTTGTAAACGATCGGCCATACTAAATGCATATGAAACCTGATTGACAAGGCCAAAACACGACCGAACGTCTGTTATGTTCTTCGGTGTAAGGAAATCCGATATCGCTTGCAGGTATCTTTTGCAAGGGCGCACACTATCGTTTGTTATTTCGAATCCAGCGAACTTAGCTGTATCTTATGCGAAGTGGAATTCATCTTGGTTTAAAGTTTTACCATGTTTTCCACAAATCTCCAACCAATGACAAGCCTGAACGAAACATTCCTCAATATCATCGGACCACAGAAGAGTATCGTCGACACATTTAGTCTTGTTTGGCACATCGGCCACGATCTCGTCGAATCTTCTTGTGTAACCATCACCTGATGCGATGTATCATCGGGGGCAGTCTTGTACCTGTATCTACCCTATGGGGTGATAAAGGTGGTAAGATGTTGGTCTTCCTTTCTGATGGGTACACTATGGTAACCATTCCAAGCGTCAAATACAGTCTTTTTCCTGCCCTAAGGGACTGATCTTGCCGGATGGAAAGGAGATTGTGTGTAATGTGTTTCCCTTATTGTGTGAGCGTTGAGAGCCTGAAAATCTACAGTTCGTCTCGATTTCCCATTCCTTTTGGGACATATAACCATACGATGGCACCATGTTACAGTTTCGCCGACTGGAACGGGCTCAATAACACCTAGCCTGTCGTCTTGATCTAAGGATGCTTTCACGTCGTCCTGCCAGTGCAAGGGAACTGGAACCTGAATATGACATGCAACTGGCGTTGCTTTAGGGTGAATTATAAGTTTCAAAGGTTGACCTTCCAGGAGTGGTAGTGGTTGATGTTCACAGGTATTAAAAGTGCTCGACTTGTAGTGTTCAAGTAGAAAGTCTTTTAGTTTCGATATGTTGTCCTCTGTGGGTGGGAACGGAAGTCTCATTGGTACGGAGGAGGTGTTTGCCTCTTTGGATAGTTGCAATCAACTTTTGTTTTGAACCTGTTCTCATCGTTTGTCTGTGAGGAAGTATCAGTGACGCTTCCGATGATTTCATCAATACAAGGAAAGTTCTCAGATATTATACCAAGTGTTATGCAAGCCTCTTTGCTGAGAAAGAATTTGTCGGAGCTGTCTGTGATGTACACAATTTGTCTAGTTTCTAGTTCATGGTTATCTTGGTCCTTTCCTGATAGTCCGAGAATGACAGCCCCAAGTATAACAATGCTATTGTTGTTAGCGGCGTGCATCTGCATGTTCACCGGTATGAGGTCAGATTTTGTTAGTCCAATTTTGTGAAGCACTTTGATTCTAGCTAGACAACTTTGACAAGCAGTGTCAGCCATTGCAGGGATGATTGTATTTCTCTGTTGAGAAACTACAGAGTATTGAAAACCAAGCTGCTTGTAATCATCTTCTACAACTTTACCAACTATGTTGATGAACGGCTGCGGTTGTGATGGTCGTTTAACCCATGTGTTACATCTGCGAGTAAAGAATATGATCAATTTAGATGGTTCTTTTCCCTTGAGTGGACACAGTTACCGCACAAAGAGAATCGAATACAGCACTTTCAGTTTCTTCATCTTGTTTGACTTTTGGCTTACTGGTATTGCTTCGACATACGGATTCATAATGGTTTTTGCAAGTATGTACGTATGCAGGACATTCTTTCTTCCTGGTTTTGGGTGGAGCACTTTTTCCATGTCCCTTTTTTCCACAGTAACTACATAATTCAACCTTGTTGTTATCATATTTGTTCGTGTCTTTGGCAACATTGGCATTTCGTCTTCGACGGTAAGAACTAGAGGCGGCTTCAGGGCCTTGTGAATCAAGAAAGGGTAATGCAGAACGCTTACCGGCTTCCTTGGCTTCAACGAATTGAAGACTTGTTCTAATGTCATGTCCTGATTTTTGTCTCCTAAGAGATCTAACTGAATACCAGGGTCATTTAGTCCACGGGTAAGTACATCACGTAAGATAGCTTCTGTGTAGTCGACACTATGTTCACATCCTGGACATTGCAATGTGAATTTACAAACACTGACTTGGCCTCGGATTCTGGCTCCAAATGAACGAACTGTCTCATCGCGATCCTGTGTCATGCCATGAAGAGAAACACGTGCTACCATATTGTTTTTTTCTCTCACTGCCAGTGTTCGCATGGCTGCAAGTACTTCTTGTTCAGATTTATCAACTAGTGAGCCACTGGCAGATCTTGTAATGTCTCGTCGCAAAATTTCATCACAACATTCTAGTAGCTGAATAACAAGGTCTTTGCCGCTGACCTTCGTTGCTTGAATGTATTCTTTCGATCGAGACACAAAATACTTCCAATCTTCACTGGAACCAGCTGATGCAACAGTTGGACGTTTTACTTTTTCTATTTTTGCTGAGACAATGGCACCAACGGGTGCCGAATGAACTAATACGTGAGTTGTAAGTAATAATACAACCACAACAGCGTCGAGATCATCTGTCTCATATTGGCAATCCAGTACTGGGCACTTCACTGCAGGCATGTTGTAATGTTACGTCAATAGTTCTCAAAAGTGTTGATACATCTCCATCATAAATGTGTATATTACTGTTTTCTCATATCTTTAATTGACATCAGAAATGATGGAGATCTGACACAATAAATCAATAAATTAATAATAATCATATGGATATTGATCTAGGTTTAAATAGGATATTAAAATTACAAAAGAGAGCTTCTAAAATAATACTAGGAGTGTGTGATGACATTTAAGTGCATCAAAAATGATGCCCCATCATATCTTACTAGCAAGTTTCATTATGTTTCAGACAGAAATCCATACCCCTTGAGAAATGCTGTTCAAGAAAACCTCATACTCCCTAAACCAAAAATAGAATTGTTCAAGAAATCTTTTAAATATTCTGGACCATTCTTGTGGAACAATTTGGCAATATCGTTACGAAATATTACAAATGTTAATTCTTTCAAATACAAAATAACAGATCATTTATTGAAATCGATCAGTTGTAAAAAATATTGAATATTAATTATTTTATCATGTTTATTTTTTCATAACATTTAATGCAGTTGTATTGAACATTATCATGATACTTAACTTTTATACTAATGTTTGCCATGTATATGTTTGCATTTTTGTTTATGCTTTTTCTTTGATGAGGGCCTCAGGGAAGATTGGTTATATAGCTGTGTAACCCTCTTAAAATAAAGTATAGTTGTTGTTGTTGTTGTTGTTGTTCAGTTTTACATAATATTTTAAACATTCTATTGGCTTTTTTTCAGATGCCTCATACATGTGATACCTTTGATGACATAATGGAAACTTCCAACCTTTATGACACATGTATTACGTGTTACGTTATATAAATATAAGTAAATAAAAACAAAACCAAATAAACGAAAAACAAATACACAAAACAAAAGAAGCTATATTCGTGGCGAACTAGAAGTACTAAACTTAATTGCAATACAAACACTGAGTTCTACGTATCTTTCATTGAATAATCGCACCCGTTTGAGGTTAAGAGCTTTAAACAACTGTATTTTAATCTAATTCATGACAATGAAACCTGATTTATAAATCAAGTTGTGGGCAAACCCAAAAAAGTGTTCATTTGATGTCCTGAAAAGCTATAGTATATCACATCTATAACGAAATGCAGCTAGTCGTTAATCCATCGAAAAAGTGTTGCATTATGCAGACATTTCTTATGGAAATATCGTGTTCGCTTAGGTTAGAAAACAATATAAATAGGTTAACCGCTGACATAAAAGACGCCAAAATCGTACTAGTTAGGGATATGTGTATATATATATTGGGGGTTCATGGGGCGAAGCCCCACGACGGAAAACGGTTTTCAGCATTTTAGTTGCAAAATTTTGTGAACAAAAAAGCATGAAAATTGGTCATTTTATCATGATAATATACATGAAAAAAATTTCGAAGAAATTATAATATACATAATTTTACAATTACATCTGACTGATGAATTAACCGGGGGACAGTACAATCGGAAATATATGAAAAAATATTTACAATATGCATTGCCCAGCGTGGATCAGCGTAGCCCTTTATTAAGCAGCACAACCTGTTTAGTATTTTCATATCTATTCCTTTCTGATTGAGGATAATTGATATATACGTTAATTGATAGTACATATTGACGATCCCACATTTAAAAGAAACCTTCACCGTCCACTGGCTACACAAACACATACACACACAGTCGATGCCTCATGCAGAAATTCTGTTCTGTTCATATTATTGAACAAAATTCAAGAAATTCATATTTCCTTATATCCTTTCCTGTAAAATCCCTACCTGCTTAGGAATTTGAATAATTATGGTCATTACACGTAGATCTGAGAGTACTCGAAGTTACTGAAAGCTAGTTAATTGCTTGATTGATTGCTAAACGTCCAGTGGCAAATAGTTCATGCATGTAAAGGACAAAAACAAATTAGCAATAAATACAACAGGTAGCTAGGTCCTGCATGTAATAGGGGTCGTCCAGGACGAAGGTCTAGAAATTTGGAAACGCCATGCATTGGAAAATGAGGGTTTATTGGATAGGAACAGAAATTTTGCCTTTCAGTAGACCACCCACGAACCCCTCAAAGAGTTGTTGCAAGTTTCTTAACGTGCAGAGATCTTGGCATTTTCTCTACACTAGGCATCGGATTTAACGTCCCCATTCTGACCAGACGTGACTGCGTATTTATACATCCTGCACAGCCAAACGGACGCCCAACTTTGGCAAGGGTTTTATTGTAGGTCGGATGAAGACCAAGTGGAAAGCTAGTTGAAAGCCAACAACAACTAATTAAAAAAATCATGTGTCTAAGCTGAGGTTCATTCAAGTATTAGTTGGTAGAAGTGAAATGATCTGAACCAAAGTTCTAGTTTATAATTTCTATATAAGGAGGAATATAATGACATACAATTATATCCAATACTCCATTCACTAAGGATGATAGACTAGTGTACACATGACATTCGATAATTAAAGAGTTTTGACGACTTCACTGGCGTGCATCTACAGATAACGTTGTTTATTATTTTTTTCAATAATGAAAAATTATGTGTAGGTACGTGCCTAAAGTGCCTAACGGCAGCTACGCCCCTGAATTTCACAAATAATACATGCTTACTTGAAATATAGATTCTGACGTTATTTATCATCTTAATTGCGTATCATAGTTTTTTTTTTTATTTGTCTTTGTTTATTTTTAACCTTTACTGTTTAGTCCATTTTGGAAAATATCCTATAGGCGTTTCTCGGTATTTATATATCCCGCCATTGTGTTATTGTGCTATGGTAATTTTTGTTTTGTATTCTTTGTCTTTCATTTTTGCGTTAGTACTTTGTTTATATGCTATTTTGTTTTTCTTTGTTGACATATTTGTTTGTTTTTATAGTGATTAAGATTGTAACACAATGATGACCTCTGTACCTCAATTTTTGACATTTGTACCAATTATGTCTGTTTACTCACACATTATTGTCAATATGATAGAATTCTATAGGACAGTTATACAAGTGAGAGGTTTAGCTAGCTTTAAAACAAGGTTTAATCCACCATGTTTTACATCAGGAAATGTCTGTACCAAGTCAGGAATATGACAGTTGTTTTCCATTCATTTGATGTGTTTGAGCTTTTGATTTTGCCATTTGATAAGGGACTTTCCGTTTTGAATTTTCATTGGAGTTCGGTATTTTTGTTATGTTACTTTTTGTTTTGTTATCCAGATGAATTTCAATGTAACTGGAAGATGTTTTATCTTTTTGGTGTCTTTATGGTTTTGTTTTCTTTATTTGATTTATAACATACTTTTTTCTAATTTGCCGATGAAAAACATAGACAAGATTAAGAAACCAAGGTTCTAACGCCCTCTGGCAAATTTGACTTTTACTTAGATGACATAACAACTTTGTAATTGAGAAATAAAGTGGCACTGAATATTTGATAGGGTTAATTATATGATTAATTATTTGTCAAATGTGTGCTTGTATTGTAATAGTGGTCTCCACGTATTGATTTCTTTGCAACTCATCACGTATTTAGATCTCTCTGGTTTTATTTGTTGTGTTTGAGCGTTCCTGATGAAGGTAAATCCAGAACAGCGCTGCGGACGCACGAAATTAATAATGCATTATTTTCATTATTAAACGTATAGATATTTAAGTGAATTGATACAGGTTATCAGTTTATTCATGTTTTATTGTTGTGATGTTCAGTATAATGTAATTCTTGTGATGTCTTTTTCTCATATATCTGATTTGTGTAGATTTTGGTCGATATTCAAAAGACCTTTGATACTGTTTGAGTAGTTGTACTGGCTCGTTTTGGTCAGGTGGAGATTTACACAATCTTCATGTTAACATGATACTTTATATTATTACATTGTAGTAAAGGTATTTATATTATTATCAACAAATATATTTGTTGTTCAAAAGATAGAAATATTACTCAAATATCCTGTACCGAAGTCCTGAACTAGTGAAAAACTGCTTTGATTTGACTAAAGTAAACTTAAAATTTTAAAACTATCGAATGATTCATTTTTATAGAAACAATAGACACCGAAGAAACCAATGAGACATTCAAAACAGGTTCGAAGATCGAAGAAAAACAAACAACGCTATGACAAAAAAGAAAAAAACGAAAGACGACAAAACGGGAAACAATATAAAAGAGATGTGGAAGGGTTGCCAATGATTCAAGTATCCAACAGCATCCAAATAAAGTGGATCTAAGCAAGTACAGATTACCGTACAGCCTTTAACAATAAGCAAACCCACACCGCAAAGTCAACTATAAAAAGACCCTGACATGACAAACGGTAAAAAAAAAAAAAAAATAAAAAACAAAAAACAAAAACCAACGGCCTGATTTATGATAAAACAATAAACGAAAAACATATACTGAATAACATATTCCTGACATTCCTTTTATAACTACTAGATAAATCCTGTTCTCCAAAGGTAAAGTATCAATAAGTAAACATCCAACGGATTTAGTATAAAGACATCATAAAAAGTCTACAATAGGCACGACATTGTGCGATACCAAAATATAAGTACATGATATTAACAGGGCGAAGTTTTCATCAATGAAAAACAGTACATATTTCATGTAGGGATAGTGAGGAAATAAGAATAAACAGCTTTAAAGAGAGATTAACAGTTTTAATTCTTAGAGATTACTTTGCCATGAAAAATCACTTTATATTGTTAAAATAGGACAATAAATGAAAAGTACAGAGTGATTTCAAGATGATTAAATTAGAGGAGTTTTGGGATAATTTTGTCGAGTTGACAAATGTTCAATTGTAAGACATTTACAGGTGTAATATTCTTTAATCATAGGTCAAATATGGAAAAAAAAATATTGTTTTTGTTTGTGGTTAGGTAGATAACAAAAATTGGGAAGTCTCTTGGATGAAACATTTACGATGATTTAAATCTGAAGTTTTGAAAATTGAACTTTTGCCGTTTGTTGCCAAACATCTACATTTGTAGACGTACAAAATTGACCTTTTTTGGGTATAAAACTATCATACTACATAATTTCACTTGCACCAAATGATATAAAAAAGGTATCATTAAAAGTGATTTTGAAAAGAGAAAATTTAAAGTATTCAAATAATCAAAAATTTTTAAAAGTTTTTCACTGAAAATTGTGAAAAATTGGCATAATTTTATAAAGAAATTCAGGTAATTTGAATTATTCTTCAACGTTTTATAAGTTTATCTATGTCAATGTTTGATATGATAATATTTCTAATATCTTATGAATACAAAATGAATTTATTACTGTAAACAGAAGTAAAATTGATGTTTTTCCCCGTTAACATGTCAACTAACTTAATACAAAAGTAAAAAAAAAAAAAAATTGAAATTTTTTTTTATTCCTGGACAGCAATATTTCTTTATTAATGTACATAAGTTTTAGATACGACATGTTAAACAGATTGTATCTCAAAAACAATAAGCAAAATACCTTCCAGACTATAAAGGTATCCAGGGAAGTGAATTACAGTTGTCTTTTAATAAGCCAATAAAAACTTATTAAATAGGACAGAACCCACTTTGAAAATGTCATAATTCAATTTCATATAAATATATAAAGAAGTTATGGCGACATCAGTCGATATCTTTGAAAAACTGAGGAGGCGAAAGATACCAAAGGAACATTCAAACTCGTAAGTCGAAAATAAACTGACAACGCCATGGCTAAAAAAGAAAAAGACCAACAGAAAAAACAACTGTATACAAAAAACAACATAGACAACTAAATAATGAGCAACATGAACCCCATCAAAAACTGGGGGGGTGATCCCATGTGCTCAGGAAGGGTAAACGCAGATCCTGCACCATATGTGACACCCGTCTGTTGCTCATGCAAGTACAAACCGGTGATAAGTCTAATTCAGTAGGTCACAATCGGGGAAAAGGGGGAAGGGATTGTAGTTACGACAATTGGATCATATCCATCGTCATCTGTGAAACAGATATTCTATAACGGTCAACCAAGTGAGTTCGTGAAGGCGTCCGTAAAATTTTCGAAGGGATGATTTCAACTTCCCCACTTTGAACTCTTGGTTTAATAGCTTCCTTGTGAGCAGCAAACCTCTGTTAAAGAAATCATGATAGGAAATACAAGCCCTGGAATATCGTATCAACTTGAAGATATTCCGCATGCAGGTGCTGCGGGAATG
Source organism: Mytilus coruscus (assembly GCA_017311375.1). NCBI lineage: Eukaryota > Metazoa > Mollusca > Bivalvia > Mytilida > Mytilidae > Mytilus > Mytilus coruscus. The sequence continues at coordinate 15,903,624 of CM029601.1, forward strand.
TTGCTACATAGAAATGGAAAGTTCACAATCGGGAAGCTACAATCATCTCTTTTGTCGTAAAGTTCTGTTTTTAACCGACCCTCATTGTCAATTTTTAGTTGTAAGTCAAGATATGAGTTAGACTTAACGCTATCTGTTGTATCCTTTATCTCAAGTCCGATGTGATAGATGCGTTCAACATATAAACACCAAATTTTGAATCATTTAGTGAGAGAACATCATCTATATAGCGGAAAGTGAAGTTCTAGGATACTGCTTACTTTTTTTTGTTCTTCCTAAGATGTTCATGTATGAAGTCATCTTCATATCAATAAAGGACCAAGTCTGCAAAAAGAGAGGAGCACAGTTGGTTGAAAAACACGTCGTTCAAACGTAAGAAATACGTTGTCAATCAAGAAATCAAGCATCTTGATAATGTCAGTTTCAGAGAATTGTTTGTTTGAATCGGAGTGATTGTTTACAAAGCACGATTTGTCCCTCCCTAAGACAAGGTACTTGTATCTACGTTAGCCATTCTTTTAAGCAAAAGCAGGACCAACTCTTTCAATGTTTCTTTAAGTTTGGAATGGGAAGTACAGTTGGGTGCAGACCAAGCATTACATAAAGTAAACGCAAGTTAACGCCGCGTGAACATATTTCGTTAGTTAACTTCAATTTTCGCGTTTACTATAATTACGTTAACGCGGTCAAAATGGAAATTTCTAATGTCTACCCGAGTAAACGGGCGTTTACTCTGAGTCCGTTTAGTCAGTAGTAAACGGGCGTTTACTTCAGATTTCACAAATTTATTTTTACGTGCACTTAAAAGTAAACGGGCGTTTACTACAGATTTCACAAGTGTATTTTTACGTGCACTTGAAAGTAAACGCGCGTTTACTTTTCGCGTTAACTGATTGTGTGAATTAAGAAATAAACTTCGTGTTCATTTGTACATTTATTTTATTAAAACGACTTTTATCTTAATATTTTACGTATATGTGTTTCAAACCAGAACAATTCAAAAACACTTTTAATTCGAAATATTAATTTTATTAAATTACAAAAAATCAGTTTCAATAACTTTACTGATTAGCAGATTTTCTATATTTTCTTTTCAAAAGTTACATGTACAAATATCGAGGCGTATAGAAAGGTTATCCAACACATCGGAAAAATATTTTTATATGATGGGATATATAAACATCATGATTTACGTAACTTCGTTCCCCATTTTGAACTGTCTCTTCGAATTCCTAACTATAACTCGATGCATTTAATACATTGTTTTTAATCGTAATTCACCTTGATTGCCTTGGATTTACATGATTTAAGCTTCTGTTATGCCAAATGTTCAAACGAAAATTGTACATTGTATTGAAAGGGATATTAATAAAGTGTTGTATAAGTATGTACATTTGTACCATCTCGTCAATTTAGACAGACTTATCCATAACGATTATAAATGATATTTGGGACGTTCGAAAAATATACTGGATCAGAACACGAATGAAATATTGCCACTGGACGTTATGCTACAAACAAAATCAATCAACCTACATAATATATTATTAAACAGTATACTATTCCAAGAAGAGAACTTCTCATACTTTTCGTCATGTGAGTGTTGAATAATGCCGTTAAATAGTTTTGTTTAAAATACAAACCATCACGAACTACTGACATAAAAATATAACTGATTTACTATGCGACTATAAGATTTACATAACAAAGTGCAAATATGGTCAGTTTTGGTTGATGTGGACAAATAATTGTGTTATATGAGTCAGTCTGAGGTATACAAACTACTGAAATTTGTTTACGATTCAATATTTTGAATAAAAAGAGGACATGCTGGTACTCTAAATTGATGCGAACAAAATTTTTTAGTCATTATGTTCCAAAATTGCTATCATTTGTATTATAAAATCCATCCTTACATGAAAATATAACTCATTTACTATGCGGCTATATAGATTTACATAATAAAGTGCTAATATGGTCAGTTTTGGTTGATGCGTACAAATAATTTTATTATAAGAGTCAATTTGAGGTAAGAAAACTACCCAAACAAAAAAAATTGAGGAACAAATCATGGTAACAAATGATAAACAAATCGTATGATTTCTTTGTGATTTGAAAGTGATAAAATTTCACATGCAAATGAGCTAACAAATCACAATAACAAATCACGAACAAATTGCTTATAATTCATAAGCAAATCATAAACAAATTGTCAAGAAATTGTTTTGAAATCATTAACAAATCAGAAGTAATTGCTTTCCTACTTCAAGCCAATCACAAACAAATTGTTTTCAAATCGTAAAGAAATTTTAAAGAAATTGTTATCAAATCTTAAACAAATTAGAAGTAAATCATATTTCTACCTCAAGCAAATCATTAATAAATTGTTTTCAAATTATGAAGAAATTATAAACAAATTGTTTTCAAATCTTTAACAAATGAGAAGTAAATCATATATTTCTACCCCAAGCAAATCACAAGCAAATCGTACATAAATTGGCATCATTCATCATGCAATTCACAGATTAAATCATTTACATCCAAATCAAAAATATGTTCTGCCCCTGAAACCCCCAAACTTTGAAGCGCAGTTGTCTTCATTTTACCTTTAATAGCTACTCCTCTAATTGTAAAAAGGAACACTATCTTTGGTTGGGATGAGGGACAAATTGTTCCCTCTGTGTAGGTTTCTCTTACTTTTCTTCCGAATTTGACTATAACGAAATTTGAAAAAAAACATAGGCAACCACGTGTACTTAGTAGAATGATGTCAAATAGGTGATGAGTCTTAGTCTTGGTCCAAATCTGCTACATTGTATTATAGTTTTGTCCATTTTGCCCGGGACCTGGTTAGTAAACAACAATTAAAACATTAAACTTGCCAGTGAATTTTGTCTGCTGGCTCGGGAAGCTAGTCTTGAAATGAATGTTTTGATCTGTTTACACATCTTTTACACATTTTTATTTTGAAAATTAATCCTTACAGCACAAAATTATTAGTATTAGTTGAATAAGTGAAATAATAAATAAATAACTGAGATTCCTTACCACCGTCATCTTTCATAGACTGATTAAAAACTCCTCATCTTGCAACCTTCTTTGTTCAGTTAATATTGAACAGTATTTGAAATCTGAATTTGACCTCAACCGGAAGTCAGAGAGATAGATAAACAAAGAAAATTTGAATGCATTAACATTTTATTCATTGTAGCAAATCATCAATGAATCACACCAAGATAGCTAACAAAGTTAACAAATCATTTTCAAATCATTTCTTATGATATTCAAAGTTAACAAATCATAACGAAATCACACCATTCTAGCTAACAAAGTTAACAAATCTCTTTCAAATCATTTCATACCATATTCTAAGTAAACAAATCATAAAGAAATCACACAAAAACAGAAACAAATTGCTTACAAATCATACAATAGAAAGAAATCACAAAGAAATCAGTTTCAGGGAATTTGGAAAATTCTGATTTGTTTATGATTTGTTTAATGAATCGCAAGCAAATGATACTAACAAATCGCAGAATCACGATTTGAAAGAGATTTGAATACGATTTGAAAACAATTTGTTCATTTATTTTTCTGTTTGGGTACTGAAATTTGTTTACGATTCAATATTTTGAATTAAAATAGGACATGCTGGTACTCTAAATTGATGCAGATTTTTTTTGGTAGTCATTATGTTCCAATATTGCTATAATTTGTTTTATACAATCCATCCTTACATGAAAATATTACTAATTTACTATGCGACTATAAGATTTACATAATAAAGTGCAAATATGGTCAGTGTTGGTTGATGCGGACAAATTATTTTGTTATATGAGTCAGTCTGAGGTATAAAAACTACTGAAATTTGTTTACGATTCAATATTTTGAATAAAAAGAGGACATGCTGACACTCTAAATTGATGTGAACAAAATTTTTTAGTCATTATGTTCCAATATTGCTATCATTTGTTTTATACAATCCATCCTTACATGAAAATATTACTGATTTACTATGCAACTATAAGATTTACGTAATAAAGTGCTAATATGATCAGTTTTGGTTGATGCAGACAAATAACTTTATGATACGAGTCAGTCTGAGGTATGGAAACTACTGAAATTTGTTTATGATTCAATATTTTGAATAAAAAAAGGACATGCTGGCACTCTAAATTGATGCGAACAAAATTTTTTAGATATTATGTTCCAATATTGCTATCATTTGTATTATACAATCCATCCTTACATGAAAATATAACTCATTTACTATGCGGCTATATAGATTAACATAATAAAGTGCTAATATGGTCAGTTTTTGTTGATGCGGACAAATAACTTTATGATAAGGGTCAGTCTGAGGTATGAAAACTACTGAAATTTGTTAACTATTCAATATTTTGATTTAAAAGAGGACATGCTAGTACTCTAAATTGATGCAAAAAATTTTTTGTAGTCATTAGGTTCCAAAATAGCTATAATTTGTTTTAAACAATCCATCCTTACATGAAAATATTACTGATTTACTATGCAACTATAAGATTTACATAATAAAATGCTTATATGGTCAGTTTTGGTTGATGGGGACAAATAACTTTATGATACGAGTCAGTCTGAGGTATGAAAACTACTGAAATTTGTTAACGATTCAATATTTTGAATTAAAAGAGGACATGCTAGTACTCTAAATTGATGCAAAAATTTTTTTGTAGTCATTAGGTTCCAATATAGCTATAATTTATTTTAAACAATCCATCCTTACATGAAAATATTACTGATTTACTATGCAACTATAAGATTTACATAATAAAGTGCAAATATGGTCAGTTTTGGTTGATGCGGACAAATGATTGTGTTATACGAGTCAGTCTGAGGTATGAAAACTACTGAAATTTGTTTACGATTCAATATTTTGAATTAAAAGAGGACATGCTAGTACTCTAAATTGATGCAGAAAATTTTTTGTAGTCATTAGGTTCCAATATAGCTATAATTTGTTTTAAACAATCCATCCTTACATGAAAATATTACTGATTTACTATGCGACTATAAGATTTACATAATAAAATGCTTATATGGTCAGTTTTGGTTGATGGGGACAAATAACTTTATGATATGAGTCAGTCTGAGGTATGAAAACTACTGAAATTTGTTAACGATTCAATATTTTGAATAAAAAAAGGACATGTTGGCACTCTAAATTGATGCGAACAAATTGTTTTCAGATGTTATGTTCCAATATTGCTATCATTTCTATTATACAATCCATCCTTACATGAAAATATAACTCATTTACTATGCGGCTATAAAGATTTACATAATAAAGTGCTAATATGGTCAGTTTTTGTTGATGCGGACAAATAACTTGATGATAAGAGTCAGTCTGAGGTATGAAAACTACTGAAATTTGTTAACGATTCAATATTTTGTTTTAAAAGAGCACATGCTAGTACTCTAAATTGATGCAGAAATTTTTTTATAGTCATTAGGTTCCAATATTGCTATAATTTGTTTTAAACAATCCATCCTTACATGAAAATATAACTGATTTACTATGCGACTATAAGATTTACATAATAAAGTGCTTATATGGTCAGTTTTGGTTGATGGGGACAAATAACTTTATGATATGAGTCAGTTTGAGGTATGAAAACTACTGAAATTTGTTAACGATTCAATATTTTGAATAAAAAAAGGACATGTTGGCACTCTAAATTGATGCGAACAAATTGTTTTTAGATGTTATGTTCCAATATTGCTATCATTTCTATTATACAATCCATCCTTACATGAAAATATAACTCATTTACTATGCGGCTATAAAGATTTACATAATAAAGTGCAAATATGGTCAGTTTTGGTTGATGCGGACAAATAATTGTGTTATACGAGTCAGTCTGAGGTATGAAAACTACTGAAATTTGTTTACGATTCAATATTTTGAATTAAAAGAGGACATGCTAGTACTCTAAATTGATGCAGAAAATTTTTTGTAGTCATTAGGTTCCAATATAGCTATAATTTGTTTTAAACAATCCATCCTTACATGAAAATATTACTGATTTACTATGCGACTATAAGATTTACATAATAAAGTGCTTATATGGTCAGTTTTGGTTGATGGGGACAAATAACTTTATGATACGAGTCAGTCTGAGGTATGAAAACTACTGAAATTTGTTAACGATTCAATATTTTGAATAAAAAAAGGACATGTTGGCACTCTAAATTGATGTGAACAAATTGTTTTTAGATGTTATGTTCCAATATTGCTATCATTTGTATTATACAATCCATCCTTACATGAAAATATAACTCATTTACTATGCGGCTATAAAGATTTACATAATAAAGTGCAAATATGGTCAGTTTTGGTTGATGCGGACAAATAATTGTGTTATACGAGTCAGTCTGAGGTATGAAAACTACTGAAATTTGTTTACGATTCAATATTTTGAATTAAAAGAGGACATGCTAGTACTCTAAATTGATGCAGAAAATTTTTTGTAGTCATTAGGTTCCAATATAGCTATAATTTGTTTTAAACAATCCATCCTTACATGAAAATATTACTGATTTACTATGCGACTATAAGATTTACATAATAAAGTGCTTATATGGTCAGTTTTGGTTGATGGGGACAAATAACTTTATGATACGAGTCAGTCTGAGGTATGAAAACTACTGAAATTTGTTAACGATTCAATATTTTGAATAAAAAAAGGACATGTTGGCACTCTAAATTGATGTGAACAAATTGTTTTAGATGTTATGTTCCAATATTGCTATCATTTGTATTATACAATCCATCCTTACATGAAAATATAACTCATTTACTATGCGGCTATAAAGATTTACATAATAAAGTGCAAATATGGTCAGTTTTGGTTGATGCGGACAAATAATTGTGTTATACGAGTCAGTCTGAGGTATGAAAACTACTGAAATTTGTTTACGATTCAATATTTTGAATTAAAAGAGGACATGCTAGTACTCTAAATTGATGCAGAAAATTTTTTGTAGTCATTAGGTTCCAATATTGCTATAATTTGTTTTAAACAATCCATCCTTACATGAAAATATTACTGATTTACTATGCGACTATAAGATTTACATAATAAAGTGCTTATATGGTCAGTTTTGGTTGATGCTGACAAATAACTTTATTATATGAGTCAGTCTGAGGTATGAAAACTACTGAAATTTGTTTATGATTCAATATTTTGAATAAAAAAAGGACATGCTGGTACTCTAAATTGATGTGAACAAAATTTTTTAGTCATTATGTTCCAATATGGCTATCATTTGTATTATGCAATCCATCCTTACATAAAAATATAACTGAATCACTACGCGGCTATATAGATAACTTGATAAAGGGCAAATATGGTCAGTTTTGGTTAATGAGATCAAATAATTTTGTTTTACGAGTCATCCTGAGTCAGCCAGTCTGTGATGTGAAAACTGTTTGATTTTGGTGATGATTAAATTATTTGAATAAAAGGACATACTTGAACTATTTATTTGTGAAGAAAAAGAAATTTACTATGATTAATTTTCAATTAGTTAAAGAGGTGTGATAACATTATTAATTAAAGGTAATCGTCAATAAGTCAATCGAAAATGACCAGTTGGTCATTTAATTTTGATGTACCTTATCATTTGATATTTTAGGTCAGTGTATCCAGGATACGATGACAATCTGCGTTAACGCGCGTTTACTACAAACAGTAAATGTGCGTTTACTTTTGACGAAAATAGAAGACGCGCATTTTTTCACGTTAACGCGGAAGTAAACGCGAAAGTAAACGCCCGTTTACTCTTTACAAAATTAGAAGACGCGCCGTTTTTGCGTTAACGCGGAGGTAAACGCGAAAATAAACGCCCGTTTACTTTTTATGTCTACTAAAATTTCGGAGTTAACGCACAGTTAACGCGGCGTTAACATGAAGTACACGCGAGTAAACGCCGCGTTAACTTTTTCGGCCCGTCTACATGTAATGCTTGGTCTGCACCCAACTGTACTGTTGTAAAGTGTAGAAAAGTCATGTGTTTTAATACCATTGCAAGATGAAAGAGTCTTATATTGTATTTACTCTAAAAGATCTAGAATAGGAACTTTCATAATAACTTTGAAGCCCAGATTTGATTGATGATAAAATTGATGTTAATAATTTAGAAAAAGGTTTCATATAGCACTTGGAAGACACATCAATATTACGTTGTGTAAGGACAATTATGTAATTTAGGTACCCATTAGTGAAGGAAGATACAGTTCTTCATCTTTGGTTAAAATTGAAAAGTAACATAAATCAGACCTATGATTATCAAGGATTTCCTCCTTGGTAAGTATTGTGGGGTATATGTTGAGTTTCCAGGTGAATTGTCAATACCTAATTCATGTATCAAGCAGTTTATGTAATGTGATTTACACACAAAAAAGATGTTGTTTGCGGCTTTATCTGCGGGGACAACAATATATTTGGCATGGAGGTAAGATAGGTGTTTTGCAACAATAGACAATTGATTGTTTCAACGACCTCATAGCCTTAGTCCATTCGGAAAGAGTATCTACGTCTTCTTTCTTGCATTTGACCAATTGCGTGGCATAATCCTCAACTGAATCCATCAGTATTTTGAAGTTGTGTTTCTAATTGATGGATTTAGGTTAACGATACAGTTATGAGATTGTAATTATTATGATTATTTATCTTGGCCTAATTTGTTTTGTGTGGCCTTACAAAGTGTTTACATAATTGGGTTGTGTCCTATTTATAGTTGTTTACAAAATAATATCAATGTGCAGTTTAGATATCACTGGAACAATCATAGATACTGATTAAATGATAAGAGCTTTCTATTTGACTTGCATACTCATTCTAGAATGATCATAATCTACGATGAGTAATTGTACATTGTTCTAGAAGTTTCCCTTCTACCGTGTTCTAGAGGTTTCCCTTCTACCGTGTTCTAGAGGTTTCCCTTCTACCGTGTTCTAGAGGTTTCCCTTCTACCGTGTTCTAGAAGTTTCCGTGACAACAATACATACAGACACCGAACTACAGAAATATACTTGTATTCTCAGAAGATCTCTGGAGTTGTTGGATTGACACTTTTATTTACGTTAACAACATTGTATTTGTTTGTAAATTTATTGGACATATAAATATTCCGTTGGATTCCGTTACAGTTGAGAGAAAATTCCAGATAAAGGAAAGACCATATGATCGGACATTCAGATATTTTAACAGTTAAGTTGACATTTCTATTTGTATGATTTTTCTTATAATATTGTATAATAAATCTTGTTAAATCTTGTTATTGATTTTTGTGTTTTGTTGGCTACAATTTAAATGTGATTTCTGGCTCTAACAGAAATTGGGACTCGATCGGGAAAATGTAAATATAAGATTAAAGGTTTCAGAATAGAAAGATTTTCAGTATTTTATTGAATTAGAAGTAGCCAACAAAATTCAACAAAATGGGATTTGACGCTAGTAAATATTTAAAAACGCCAGACCTGGAGAGGTTGGATGAATTAAAGAAAGAGGAATAAGTGTTGCATGCTAAACATCTAAAAATAAATTGAGTATCAATGAGAAAACAAATTATAAAAAAATTGGTGATAGCCAAATTAGTTGACACAGAAATTTTTGGTGAAGAGGCTCTTGAACTTAAGGTCGAAAATGTTGATGCTATCAAATTAAAACAGCTTGAATTAGAACATGAATCTAGATTAAAACAATTAGAAAAGGAAGATGAATTTAAATTAAAACTATTGGAAAAAGAAGATGAATTTAATTAAGACAGGCAGAACTTGAAATAAGGGAAAGGTTAGAGATGGAGATATAAAAATAGAAATGGTCAAAGTAGAAAGCAACACTTAAATAGAATCACAATCAGAACATTTTGAGGCAGAGAAAAATATACGTTTGGTTCCAAGATTTTGTGAAAAAATAGTTGATAAAATTTTCCACAGTTTGAGCCAATTTCTTAGAATTTAAAATGACCAAAGCCTTATTGGACTACGATGCTGCAAAGTGTTTTTGTGGGCAAGGCCGCTGAACTTTACTCAGCACTTTCTTCAGAAAAAAGTTCTGATTATGACACTGTAAAACAGGAAGTTTTGATAGTTTAAGAGCTAGTCCCAGAAGCATATAGACAGCAATTTAGGTCTTATAAAAAGTGTAAATCACAAACCAATGTTTAATTTGCTAGGGAAAAAGAAGATATATTTGACAATTGACTTACGTCAAAGAAAGTAGATAACAATGTTGATAAAAAAAAGACAATTAATGTTATTAGAAGAGTTCAAGCAGTGTGTTCATTTAGACTTAAAAAAAACATTTAAATGACAAAACTGTTGAGACATTGCAAGAGGCAGCTGTTGTTTCCAATAATTATACCCTTTCACATAAAAGAAGTTTCAAAGGACAAAATGTTAGTACTTCGAGCTGAAATTTCAAAAATCAAAGTACTAAGCGTGCAGATAGTAAGCCTGTTGCACATAACAAGACTCAATCTAGTTATACTATGTCTAGCCCAAAATCTGATCCTTTTGAGAAGAAATCATTGACTTGTGCATATTGTTAGAAAAATGGTCATGTGATGGCTGATTGTTTTAGACTCCAGAAAAAGAACGAAAAAAGATATTAAAATAAAGTCCAATGCTTATACGACACCCCGTGTTACCAATTAATTAGAATGTCATGCGAGTCAAGGTTTTAAGTCCAGTTTTTGTGATTATATAGAGGGTTATAAACCTTTTATGTCTAATGAGTTTGTTTCTATTGTTAATAATAGTACTCCTCAGCCCATTAAGATTTTACGGGACACTGGAGCTTCTCAGACTTTGTTGTTAGAAGGTGTGTTGCCTTTGTCCGAGGAGACCTCTGCTGGTGCCTCCGTTTTGTTACAGGGTGTAGAGGTAGGTTGCATTAATGTTCCCCTCAATCGTATTTATTTAAAGTCAGATTTAATTACTTAACCAGTTGGTATGGGTGTTCGTCGTAATCTCCCTGTTGAGGGTCTTTTATTATTGCTTCCAAATGATCTAGCAAGGAACAAAGTGGTTTTTGAACCAATTGTTACCAGTGAAGCGGTGGTGGATGTTAAATCAACTAAAGATGATGCTGAACAGTATCCAGCTTGTGTTGGTACTAGGGCGATGACAAGAAAACAAAAGAATAAGGATTTACAAGAAGACCAGTATGATTATATGGACCTTTCTGACACTTTCTTTGCCGACATTGAAGGTTCCTGTAGTTCAGAAAAGGCCATAATAAGACCATCTTGTACTAACAAGCATGTAATTATGACATGGCCAGACGTGAACAGTCATTCATTAGACAGAAGAAAGTTTTTGGAATAGCAAAATAAAGACCCTGAGGTTCTTCAGCTTAGCAAGAGAGCTCAACCACAGGAGGAAGCAGACAAAGTGGACGAATGCTACTTCCATCAAGACGACGTTTTAATGAGGAAATGGGGACACCCTGATGCTATCCCAGAGGAGAAATGGAGAGTGGTATACCACGTGGTGGTGCCTAAAGTTTATAGGCAAGAAATTATTGGTCTTGCCCATGACACCCCTTGGTCGGACTTTTAGGTATAAGGAAGACTTGTCGTAGTATCTTGCAACATTTCTACTGGCCCAGACTTAAGAATGATGTCGCACAATACCGCAAATCATGCCAAATATGCCAGCTTGTAGGTAAGCATAACCAGACAATACCACCTACACCACTTCTGCCAATTCCAGCCCTTGAAGAACCTTTCAGCCGAGTACTAATTGATTTCGTTGGACCTTTACCAAAGACCAAGACTGGAAATGCGTATTTATTGATGCTCATGTGTACACCCACTCGCTTTCCTGAGGCTATTCCGTTAAAGAATATTTCGACAAAGCTCTTATCAAATTTTTCATGTTAGTAGGACTTCTTAAGTCTATACAGTCCGACCAGGATTCAAATTTCATGTCAGGTTTATTTCAGAGGGTCGTTTACCATGTAGGGATTGCACAGTATAGGTCAAGTGCTTATCATCCGGAATCTCAAGGTGCCTTAGAGCGTTTTCATCAAACATTGAAATACATGATTAGAACTTTTTGTCTTCAAATTGACAGGGACTGGGATGGTGGTGTTCACTTTCTACTTTTTGCGGTCTGAGAGGCTGTTCAAAGAATCCCTTGGTTTTAGCCTCTTTGAGTTGGTGGTTGGTCATACTGTAAGGCGACCTTTGAAATTGGTGAAGGAAAAATTGCTTACTTGAGCACTCTGACTTGAATCTTCTAGACTACGTATCTAGATTTAAAGAAATGTTGCTTGTCAAATAGCTCAGAAAAATTGAAAAACTGTTCAGAATACGATGAAAATATTGTATGACAAAGTGTTTTTGAGCCTGGTAATAAAGTACTTGTATTTTTGCCAGTCCCTGAACATCCTTTACAGGCTTAATACTGTGGTCTTTATGCCATAGAGAGTAAAATCAATTATTTGAATTATATTGTAAAAACCCAAGGTCGGCGTAAACAAAATAGAGTGTGTCACATTTATATGTTTAAACCATATTTTGAACGTACCAATGAAGGTGAGAGTAAACCAGTTGTCACTTTAGCTATGGTTCCATTGGAGAACGATCATGACAAATCAGATATAATTGAAACACCTTTTGATTTTAAGACTATGGAACAAACAGTTAGATTGAAAAATTAAGAAATTTTGTCAAATTTAGACTAAAAACTTGCACATCTGACTTTTGATCGCAGAGAAAAGTTGAAAACTTTGGTATTTTCTTTTGCTTGACAATAATATTATTGAGCCGAGTAACAGTGAATGGAGCTCTCCGTGCCTCCTTGTGCCCAAACTAGATAAAACCCTTCGTTTCGTTCCAGAAAAGTTAATTCAGTTTCAAAATCTGATTCCTATCCGAATCCAAGGAGGGACGACTGCATTGATACATTGGGCAAGCAAAATTTGGGACATATTTGATTTATTGAAATGTTACTGGCAGGTACACTTGACACCGAAAGCTCGTGATATATCAACTTCTGTCACACCAGACGGCTTATTTCAGTATACTGTTATGCAGTTTGGTATGAAAAGTGCTCCAGCTACATTTCAAAGAATGATCAATAATGTTATAAAATATTTAGACTGTTTTTATGTTTATATTGATGATCTTATTGTATGTAGTGATAGATCGGAATAGCATTTAACACATTTATATGATACCTTTGGTAGATTGTCACAATCAAATTTGACTGATATTCTTGGTAAAAGTGAATTTTGTCAGGCGACTATTGATTATTTAGGGCATACAGTTGACCAATGTCAAGTAAACCTATTATGACTAAAATTGATGCAATTACCAAATTTCCTCCTCCTACAAATAAAAAACAACTTATGAGATATTAAGGCATGATTGGATTTTACAGTAAATTCTGTTCAAATTTTGCTACTGTTGTTCAACTTTTGACTTATCTTTTACTGAAAGATTCTTAATTCATCTGGAGTGATAATTGTCAGAACGCTTTTGAAAGTAGCAAATCTCTTTTAATTAACAGTCCGGTTCTGATCACTCTAGACTTTGAAAAACAAATCAAACTTGCCGTTGACGCAAGTGATGAAGAAGTTGGAGCCGTTTTATATCAAGAGACAGATGATACTGTTGAAAAACCCATTTCGTATTTTTCCAAGAAATTAGATAAACATAAGAAAAATTATTCAACTATTGAAAAAGAGTGGTTTGCAGTGTTGTCTGCACTTCAACATTTTGATGTTTATTTAAATCCCACTATACATCCTATTCTTGTGTATACTGAACATAATCCTCTCACCTTTATACAAAAAATGAGAAACAAGAACCAGAGGTTGACTAGCTGGAGTTTATTGTTCCAGGAATATGATATTATTATAAAACATATTAAAGGGAGTGATAATGAAATAGCAGATGCTTTATCTAGATCTTATCAAAAACACTGTATACATACTATTGATTTTTGTACATATTGTTCATGAAAAGTTCTCACTACACTCAAACATTATAAAATGTTTATATAATTGGGATGTGTCCTATTTATAGTTGTTTACAAAATAATATCATTGTGCAGTTTAGAAATCACTGGAACAATCATATATACTGAGGGAATGATTAGAACTTTCTATTTGACTTGCATATTAATTCTAAAATGATCATAATCTATGATGCGTAATTTAAACTTTAAAATTTACAGTGTTCTAGAAGTTTCTCTTCTACCGCGTATTGGAAGTTTCCGTGACAACTATATATACAGACACCGTAATACAGAAATAAACTTGTATTCTCAGAAGATCTCTGGAGTTGTTGGATTGACACTTTTATTTACGTTATTAGTCTGTGAGCTTATTTAATATATAAATATTCCGTTGGATTCCGTTACAGTTAAGAGAAGAATTCCAGATAAAAAAAAAAAAAAAAAAACATAGGATCGGACATTCAGATATTTTAACAGTTACGTTGACATTGCTATTTTCATGATTTTACTTGTAATATTGTATAATATATCTTGTTAAATTCTATTATTGATTTTTGTCTCTTGTTGGCTACAATTTAAAGGTGATTTCTGGCCGTAACAATATTTCGGGCCTTTGGATAACACAGTTTGTAGAGAAGTGTTATTGAGACTGCTTTGAATATTGTTAACACTTACAATAAGTTGACATACTCTTTTGGGCTCTCGTGAGTTTTCTCATTCCGAATAATACCACATTTCCTTATTTTATATGTTACAGAAATAACAGCTTAAACTTGACTTGAAAAACAATTGAAATACATTAGATTTGTTTCACTTGTACGACTATTTGTCGGGACAGTACATGATTCTTCGCGTATTATTTTGGCATTCGCTATTGGTTCTATGACAGCATTGATGCAGCTGATTTTTTTATGTGGCGAGAGACAGTTAGATAAAGATATGCACATAAGAAATTCACTGATTTTGATATAACATGATATGCTAAAGAGCTTCCCAATTGTGAACTTTCCATTTCTATGTAGCAACATTCCAGCAGCGCCTGCATACGGAGTATATATCTCCCAGTTGATACGATATTCCAGGGCTTGTATTTCCTATCGTGATTTCCTTAAAATGAGTTGCTGCTCAGAAGTAAGCTATTACGCCAAGAGTTCCAAGTGGTGAAGTTGAAATCATCCCATCGTAAATATTACGAACGCCATCACAAGTTTGTTGACCGTTATGGAATATTCGTTTCACAGATGATAGCGGATATGTTCCAATTGTCATAACTACAATCCCGTCCCCTTTTCCCGAATGTGACCTACCGAATAAGACTTATTACCGGGTTTGTACTTACATGAGCATCTTGACGGGTGCAACATGTGGAGCATGATATGCTTACCCTTTCGGAGCACCTGAGATCACCCCCAGTTTTTGGTGGGGTTCGTGTTGCTCAGTCTTTAGTTTTCTATGTTGTGTTTTGTGCACTGTTGATTGACTGTTTGTCTGTTTCTTTTTTAGCCATGGCGTTGTCAGTTAATTTCGACTTATGAGTTTGAATGTCCCTTTGATATCTTTCGCCTCTCTTTTAAAATAAAGATATACAACAGTTTCACATGGTATTAAGTCACTTTGATCCTTTGACTACTGTTCTAAATGTATTTGTATTTACAAAATGTTGATTCAAATCCAAATGTGTGTTGCAACAGTTTTGCTGCAGATAAGCTTTACAAATGGAGCGGTTAATCAATGTGAGTACCGATATATATAGTATTCAAAGATCTTACTTCATTGATCAATTGTTTCCTTTAAAAATAAGCTTTTCCAAATTTCAAACAGATTATATGGATCGCATCTAAATTTACGGGCTTTAAAAACATCATTACCGCAAACTTGTGATATCACTTTTTAATAATTATTGGTACAGCGAAACTTCAAAAATGAATATTTGCATCCAAGCAAGAATTTAGAAAAAGTTTTAAGTAATTTATCGTAACGAAATCCGTGTTTTGATAATTTACTAGTTAAACATAGATTACGTTTATTGAAATCTAGAACGAACAAAATTAACGAGTTCGGAAATATACACACTGTAAGAAGGGCCAACGGAACACTACCGTCCAAAAAAAAACAAAAGGGAAAATTAACATTATAGAACGGAAAATCGTCTCTTTTGACATACATTTTTGTTTTGTTTTTCCCCGTTTGTAAACGGAAATATCAAAATCTAGAAAAAGAACATTATCTATATTGCTGTCAGTATTACATTCATTGAGAGCACATTCTCTCGGGTACATTTCCGCTGTACAATTCGAAAATTCAAGCAAACATAACGGCAAGCATTTTTTCAAACCAGTCAAATACATGTACTAGTATTATTCATAAACGATAATTACTACTTTTAAGACGACCCCTTATATTTTAAGCTCTTTAACCTGTCGATTTCGTTGTCAACTGTAGGTGTAGACACTTGTTAAAAAGGTCTAATAAAACATTGATATTTAAAATATACAAATTTTCAGGCAAGTGTGAAAGTTCAAAGTTATACCTCAAAATGACTGACAAAACAATATCTACAGAAATTGTTCACTTTATATTTTTTACTTTGATTTAACTTTATGACAACAATGTATATCCGAAATTGTATTAACTCTCTACATGCCAATGTTCAACCAATGATTTGGTTTAAATCTTGTATTGACACATGATATTACGAAAATAATCTTCTTGATTTTTGAAAATCTTTTAATTAGCATACTTTTTAGCAAATCTATCTGGAAATTAATGGACAATTAAATTTGTGCTAAAAATTTTTCAACTAAATTTCTCATTCAGAAAAGAAATCATTTAAGCATATTTGCTGAGTGATTCTCTAGTCTTAAGAAACAACGACAACAAAAGCACTATGTTCTGTTTGAGTGGGACTATTTTATTTCACTGTTCTATTTAATTTAAATATTTGAAGAAATATATATCAAGATATTGTATATTTAAAACACGGCAATACTTTTAAATAGTTAAAAAAAGTTGAAAAAATATCTATATGACTCACTGAGAGCTTTGATGACCTTCTTTCTCATCTTCATCATCCGCTTGCCTTAATCTACATTCGTATATTTTTTTTAACTGTCTAAAATGTTTAAAAAACTTGACAAAGGATGTACAGATATGTTTTCCCTATTATACAGACTAGTAAGTGTAATTTGCTATGTTACTGTTTTCCGTTTATTTGAACTAGTAAGATCAGAAGCATTAAACCATGAAAATATGAATTTCCTTTCAATTCAGTTTTCAAATAAAGGAATCGATGGTATCCACACCAGCAACGTTCTTCATCACAAAGGAGTAAAATCAAAAATTATGCTTTATTTTGAAAATCAGTCTGTTCCTATTGTATCATACACCAAAAACCATTGCACCTAAAATATTTACCTATAAACAAGCATTGCAAGATCTTGATTTAGAATAATACTTGCAAAATCCTCTGAAATGCGACTGTTCCTTCTCTCCATATATTTCCAAGTCATCTGACCATGTAATTACATGCGATCTTAACATAAATCAACATGCACATCTTCGGAAGGTTGTATCTCATGCTCCCAAAAGAGTAAGTTTACGAATGGTCCGTATTGGCCCTCAAGTTTCGAGATATCTGATACCGGCGTCACACATCAGCGTATAGCACCGACGTACGCAGGGCGTGGTCAAAAACCATGTAGGCTGCCAATACGCTATTAATTTTGAACGCAATCAACTTGTCAATCATATCTGTATCGTGTGCACAACGAGCTTTAAGAGTGTTTAGGGCGTACGAGAAGCGTACATAAGCGTGTATGTTGGTGTATGTCTGGCGTTTGTCTAACGTAGAAGAAATGCACGCTACGAAGGAAAAACGTTCCTTGAAAGTATTTGAGACGCGTCCCGTTCGTACATGGGACGAATATCTGTGCTTTCGGCGTGTCTGGGACGTGTAATTATTGGGTGTTTGTACTACTTCTGGATACACATGGTCTTGTGTTCCCGCCTTTTTCATGACAATTCATTTCGAAATGCCACCCAAAAGAAGAGGCAGCGGTAAATCAGTTCTTGGTCGTGGCCTGGGCCGTGGGATGACGAGAACGTCGGGAACAAGAAAGAGAGTGCAAGAAGAGAATACTGGGGACCAGATTCAAGAAGTCAGTCTACCAAGTCTTCCAAGTTCAAGTCGTCCTGTTAGTCCAGTTTGATTTTTGTCTCGCCTGCGTCGAAAGACGCTGGAGGCGAGACATATGTATAGCTATACTGGCGGCGAAGGCGGCGGCGGCATTAAGAAGTTGGTTAAAGCTTTATAACTCAGAAGGAAGAAGACATAGACCATCCATATTTCATCCATAGATGCCTTATTTTGCAAGCTTTATGTCCGTCACATGTCAGATGTCCTTGACCTCATTTTCATGAATGAATGACTTTGTTTATTCTGCGACAAGTTTTCGTGATTAGGTCAGTTTCTCAGTACATAGAATAACTAGAGTTATGGTAATTGGTCTATAGACTCCTCAGTAGGTGCCCATGTCAATCTGACATATGTCACTAAACCTTGACCTTGTTTTCATGCTCCAGTGATCAATTAAAAATTTTATATTCCGACATGCCAGTAAGCAGGCGAGACATTTTAGCGTGTCCAATCTTGTATAGACTTTGCACTGCAGACTTTCTTCTTTTACCATATAACGCAATATTGATGTACATGAAGTCATACTGTTCCTGTGTACCTGGGTGAATTAAGAAGCATGAAAGAATGTTTTCAATTATAACCAAGACAAGTGAGTGTAAACATAATTTTTTAAACCATTTTACAGATGTGATCAATTTATGTTTCAATTATTATTCATATCTCATATCATTCTGTCCTGCCAGGCAACTGATCCAGCAGGCGAGTTTATCCAGTGCTTGATAAGGTTCCTCTGCATTTTCCCTCTCTTACTGTCAATATTAGCTGTTGTAACATTCTGTGTATCCTGCAGATTCGGTCCCTGCCTCTAAGCTCCTGGAATTAAATTCCTGTTGATGAGGTGTTCACAATCTAGTTGTTGGTCCTGAAGCCCAGGATAGCGAATTCTCATCAGATTGTGTAGAATAATGCATGTCTTCACTATCAGACGAACTGTTGATGGGGAATGACCCATTGTTGAGAGGAGAATTCTGAATCTGTTGACCAAAATACCAAACGCGTTCCCCACAACAAGCCTTGCTCGCGATAGTCTATAACTGAATATACGTTTTCCCTATCCATTGTCCTATGAGAGTAGGGTTTCATCATCGTCGTTCTTAGGGAAAATGCATCATCTCCAATGAAAATAGTAGGGAACGTCTTCGGTATCATTTGGAAGAGGCTCTGCATTGGGGAAGCCTATGCTTCCATCTTCTGTTGCTTCTCTTAATTCGAACTCATTATACATCTGAGCATCAGAACAGGCACCGTTTCCTAAAATGTAGGGATAATATGAAATTATCGCAAAACGTTTCATTCATGAAGAAATATATAATCTAATGATAACTATTTACAAATGTATATATGTAAATTCTTGAGTAACTTACATGTATTCTAAAATAAATGTCATGAAAAAAGTAAAATAGCAAAAATACAGAACTCCAAGGAAAATTCAAATCGGAAAGTCCTTTATCAAATGGCAAAAGCTCAAACACATCAAACGAATGAAAAACAACTGTCATATTCCTGACTTGGTAAAGGCATTTCCTTATGTAGAAAATGGTGGATTAAACCTGGTTTTATAGCTAGCTAAACCTCTCACTTGTATGACAGTCGCATAGAATTCCATTATATTGACAACAATGTGTGAGATACCGTGGTTAACTAATTTGCCACGGATGACACGTGTTTCGACTTTTGAGGTTTCGTCAGGTTCGTTCAAAATATATATACACGAGGATCTGTTGCTTCGTTTGTGCTGCTCTTTGATTTCCCTTTGTTATATTGATTGGACGTTTTGCTTATTTACGAAGTTGTTATATTAGATTCTGAAACAGTATTACAAGTAATAAAATATGTAAGTTGTTTCTAACGTTTTAAGGGACTTTTACATACAATTATATAAATATCTTACCTGCAACATCTGTCCATATAAACTTGTAATCACCATCAACCAAAGCTAGCATGACTATGGAGACGATTCCCTTATAGTTATGGTATAAGAACCTGAACGACCCTGTTTCTTTATGGCAATATGCTTTCCATCCAACGCTCCACAGCAATGTGGAAAATACCATCTGCGCATAAATTGATCAGCTAATGCTTTCCATTCCTCTGTATCATTTGGAGGAGTTATGACCTCATCTGTTTATTCATCAATAATTGCACTGCATACTTCCCTGACAACTACAGACAAGGTGTTACCAGGAACCCTCCAGGAAAATTTCATATCGGCATAGGTCGATCCGGCAGCAAGATGGCGAAGAGTTGCGGCTAGTTTTAACCCAGGCTCTAGCGGTTCTCTTTGAATATACAAAACGGAACAGTTAAACTTAAAATTATAATTGTTTACATTCAATGTGTAATACCATTTTATTTTATTTACTTTTCTAGATTCAATATTGTGTACTTGGTCACGTATCACTGCTTGCAATTGCTTATTGATAATTTAAGGACGTGACTCGATTATCAGACAGTCGGACGCTACTATTGCGTACTGATTATTTTACTGTATTCGTAATGACAGAAAACGAAAAGTTTTTTAAGCCATAACAAAAAACCTACCGGAACCATGTATATTGTTTGGAAACCCTATGCTGGATCCTCTGAAGAACTTCATCTTACATTTCTACGGGCATTCTCATAAAATTCCTGAAACTGCTCTGATCTTCTTCTTTTTCAACTAATAGTTGGTCATCCGAACTGCTTTCTCCGTGATACCCACGGCTGCTGCCATAGACGTCTTCGATGACGTCTTCGACGCCTTCTAGTGCCTTGTAAGTATTGGTGCATGTTAAGGTGAATTTGGTCTAAATAATGTAGAGCCATGGCTAGAAGATATGCTCTCCTGATTCTGTCCAGGCAATCCATTATAGCAAGTGCCAAACTGAACACTGTCCAACCTTTTATACCATTTTACACATGCACTTGGATATGCAAATTCACGGACAAATGCCACTATAAATGTCAGAGCAAGTTTCGTTGAATGTCAGAATACGTTTTTGATACGCCACGGGTGCGTTTTATACGTTCACGGAGCGCTGAAACTTCGCCAGGCGTATGTTACAAACACGTCCCGCATACGTTCAAGTAAAAGTCGAACGATCTTGAGGCGTATACAACGTGCCCTAAACGTGTCTCAAACTTATCTGTAGCGTTTTTCAACGCGCTTGTAACGTATGTATTACGTGCGTGTAGCGAACAGGTAAACGCTTGACAAACGCTAGAGCTAGATGAAAATTTTTATGCTGCATAAAAATTTCCTGCAGTTATAGCGTTCACCAAGTGTATACCTTTGCCTTTCGACGTACTTCAAGCTTATGCAACGCGCGTCTAACGATTGCTAAGCGTTTCTCTTCGTTGCACCTAACGTATACGGACTTAGTCAATTTTCTCTGTATGTCTGGTGCACGTCGGCCTATACACCAATGTGTTACGCCGGCATGACTTTAGTTATAAAATTAAAATTTGATGACACAATATGTAAAACATATGACAAATACAAATTCAACCAGCTCTGATGCATAAGAACAATTATGATGTCATTATGACGTAATAAATACGCACTCTTATAACAAGATCATAATTTTGATAAATTTTTTTGTCTAAATTTCAAACTTTTCTTCACAGACAACTTTTAAAAGGACCCTCATAATGCTTTGTTAGAATGTTTATCTGACCAATATAAATCTTTTTACTAGAATGTAACTTTGGTCGAAGGGTGTGGCCAATGCATAAAACAGGCAATTGGACTAAATACTAGTAAAATATCATTCGTTTGGGGTTGTCAACATTGTCAACAGCGAACAACGGAAGTGTATTATTTATCTAAATTTGCATATTTAAATCCCTTATATAGGTTTTTACATGTGGTATTACAGAATTTGATTTCTAAGTCCAATTCAAGGCCTTTGTGGCCATAGTCTTTAGAGAGCCACTACACATTAAAGGGAACCATACATTTAAAATAATATTGGAGTCAGTTGAGGATTACGCCAGAGCATGGACAAAACGTAAAAAAAGGTTGTGCAGACACTCTTTCAGAATGGGTTAACACAATTAGGTCGTTGGGAAAACGTAGAATCCGCATGTCGAAAAATTGTATACATGTTTGACCTAGGGGTAATGTTTTTCTTTTTAAATGAAATTTTGTTTTACATAAAACTTTATCTTTTAGGCTTTTGTGACGCCAAACACATGTGTTTACTGAATTGTATATAAGTTTTGGGATTAAAATAAGCATTTTGAGCATGTTGTGTTCAGACGTATAAAATGTCAAAATTTGAAAAATGTAAAATAAGATAAAAATTGGGAAAATATCAAACCTGAAAATTTCCATCTCCCTGATATTCTGACTACAAAAATTGTTTTAAACAGGTCAAATAACGCCAAAAATAAAATCAGTTTTCAGAGACACAGAAGAGAGACGAAATATACCAAAGGGACATTCAAACTCATAAGTCGAAAACAAACTGAGAATGTCATGGCAAAAAAAGAAAAACGTCGAAAAGACAAACAATAGTACACAAAAAACAACATTCAAAACTAAAGACTTTGAAACGTCTGATGTGACTTTAGGACAAATATGTTGTTACTCCTGCGGACCAAGCTTTAAACAATCATGTGTTTGTTTATAAATCCTTTTACTACGAGTGTCTTATTAAAGAAGAAGGAATAAATGAACACTCGGGTAACCCTTAGTACAAACCGTAACATTTTAAAGTATGAGCTGTTGACAAACCATACGCCCCTCATTGCCTCTTTGAATATTTCAATGAGCTATATACCTTAGAACTTACCATTTTTTTCTATTGGATACCTAAACTTGACAAAGCTGCGTACAAACCACGGTATATTGCCGGATAATCTGCATATTCTACCAAATTATTGTCCGTTAGATTAACCAAAATGTTGTCAACAATGAAAGAGGGATTACAGAAATACTGTGTCAACGTTTAATCGTGTAGAAACATAAACAATATATGGATTCTTAAGAACTAAAAAGAACTTCTGGAAAATTTCAAATCAAGATCATTCTCTAAAAACATTATATCTACTTTCCACCCTTTACAATAATGTACTACATGAAAAAATGAAAACCCGTCTTATAGAAATAATACACAATGTTATTTTATTAATTTATTTATTCAGATATTTAGATTTGTGTTATTTATAGTTTTTACTGAATATTCTCCCTGGATATTTAGTGGTAAATTTAACAGGGATACTTGATGGAATGCTGTACACCATGTTTTATTGTTAAACAGCAATATTTGCAATAAAGAATCAATTTAAGTGATAAAACAAATACTATTACACATTGTTTACCTTCTTAAAAATGGTAACATACACTTCAAATGTGTTGTTTTGAGATATAGTTCGGAATATTTTGTAAATAGAATGAGCCCGAAAATAAAACATGCTACAGAGAAGAACAAATAATCAGTATGCTCGAGTTTCTCATTGACAACTTATTTGTTGAATTTAGATGTAGAATTTTCTAGCAGGTTTTCGGCATTCCTATGGAAACCAACTGTGCACCTCTCCCTGCCTTTCAAATTTGTATCAAGCAAGAAGATGAAAAAAGCTAGATCATTTCATTTAACATACATGTATATTAATGGTATTCTTTCCATTAACAATCCAAACTTACATTATTTGATCTAATTGATACATATTCCTGAGCTAGAGATAACAGAAACCACATATACAACTTCCTCTGGCTCATTTCTCGACATGAAACAGCAATTTGACAACGGCGAGCATCTCAGTACCAGAATAAATGACAAACAAGACGATTTGATTTTTAAAAATTTTAATGTATTTACCATCAACTACAAACTCTTTTTTGCTGGCGTCTATGTCAAATTTACTATCAACTTGAACAAACTGTTTTTTGGCGTCTTTGTTAGAATTATTTGTATTTCTGTTTCAAGTTTTTAGTCAGTTGTGTTGTATATCTGTGATGCATGTTCACATAGTTTTGGTTGCTCGATCCTAATCATTGTCACATTAACCTATGATATCTGTTTGGGTTGATCACTCAATTTTGTCAATATAACAGAACTATTAACAATCGTGGTACAATTGAGAGGTTTAGCTTGCTATAAAACAGGTTTAACCCACCGTTTTCTTTGGAAAATGTCTGTTCGAAGTCAGGAATATGACAGCTATTTTCAATTCCCTCCGTTGGTTGATAAAATAACTAAAAATGTGATGAATGTGTGAAGACAAAATCGATAACATTCAGATAAATTCAGAATTTAGGAATATGACTTAGAAAATATGAATGTTGTGTACATTGTCAAATTACCAAAGTTTGTATTTCAAGACTGCAAATAAGAGTTCGTTCTTTGTTACTCGGTTACTCATCAGATCGAAGCGATTGAAAACCACATTTATGTGTTCAGTTGTGGGAACGTGATAAGCGCAAGGTTATAGTTTTGATTAAAAGGATGGAATGTTTGTGTAAGCTGTAACAACAAGATAATTGTAACAGCTTTAGATGAAAACAATATTATCATTGTCTTACAAACAAATGATTCAAAGGACGGAATGTCAGATTGTAAAGGGTACTTGACAGAAACGATCAAATAGGTGAATCAATAATCAAGAAAAACAACAAAGGGTTTCTAAGCATAATGGAAAGTATTTGAGAAAGGAAAAATTAAAATAACTAAAATACCGAACTCCAAGGAAAATTCAAAACGAAAGTCCCTTATCAAATGGAAAAATCAAAAGCTCAAACACATCAAACGAATGGAAAACAACTGTCATATTCCTGACTTGGTACAGGCATTTCCTTATGTAGAAAATGGTGGATTAAACCTGGTTTTATAGCTAGCTAAACATCTCACTTGTATGACAGTCGCATAAAATTCCATTGTATTGACAACAATGTGTGAACAAATCAAACAGACATTATAGGTAAAAATGTCAAAATTTAGGGTACAACAGTCAACATTGTGTTATAATCTTAATCACTATAAAAACAAACAAATATGTCAACAAAGAAAAACAAAATGGCATAAAGACAAAGCACATAAGCAAAAATTAAAGACAAGAATACAAAAAATGACCATTGCACAATAACACAATGGCGGGATGTATGAGTACCAAGTTTGAGTACCAAATTTGAAAAGCGCTTAAACTTTCATTGCAAGTCAACACTGTCAAGCGGCGGGCCAACATGAAGACATTTCAATGGTATGAACACTTTTAGGATTATCATTGTAGCCTTTTATAGCTGCAAATGAGCAATGTCCACAACTATCAACCTTCGTTTATTCGTACGAAACAGGTTTGGTAATATTCGATCTTTTCCACTGTCGAAGCTTTTAAAAACCAACTTGATACGTTTCTGACCTTTGAATTGTAATTGCCCACTCAGTTGTCCACGATTTCATGTTTTGGTTAGTTCTTATCTTGGCTTCTACAATCTGCAATAACAAATAATAAATGTAGAAGAAGTGAGAACAATTGTATCTGTGATCAACAAGGCTACAACTGTGAAGATTTGTTTTAGTACGTTAATGTAACCATATGTATGTATTGCTAAATTAAAAAAAAATAATATATTAACACTATTGGTGTCGTTAGATAGGTTAACTAAGGAATTACCATGCTAACATGTTTTACATATGTTAAATATATTAACCAACATGTTAAATACAATTTATGCAATTATCGTACAAAAGCATTAACAATGCACAACCTAAGCATATTAACAGGCAGGTGGATATCAATAAACATAAAAAGCGTCGCTTTGTGTAAAAAAAAGAGCCATTAAAACAGACAACATCATGACCTAAAAAGCATTCAAAACAGGAAAACAATAATGCACACAACCCTACAGAAAAAAAAAAAAATAGACAACAATATAAGCTCAACAAAACTGGGGCTGAAATCATGTGCTCTTGACGAAATAACAGGTCATGTTACATAATGAACATCCTTCTTGATACTCCTGTTAAGAAATTGTGAAACAGCGGATAGGTAAACGTCTCATTCCATACACTATCGGTGCATGTATATTATCCAACCCTTATACATGACTTAATGTTATTTTTTTCGAATATCTTTTAAGACAGGAATAGGAAGACAGTTACGAAACATTACAGCATAGACGTAAAATATCAAATATCGCAAAAAAAAAAAAAAAAAACACGCAAAACTAAAGCAAAAGTAACATGGACTCCTTTCACACTAAAAAATGGCAAGGTATCTCGAACATCGAATATTAATTGATGGGTGGTCCCTGACATACTATGGCTAAGAAATAAAAAAAAAAATAGTGAAATAGAGAGCAAAAGTGTTATGAATACTCTGACGAACTCTTATATACATAACAACATTTTGGAAGACTCGGTAGGATTAACAATTACTGAACTAAAGGAACTAGGTGGTTAAGAAGAGATAGCTGTTCCAACTCGACTAGTGCAACTGAGGTGTTCCTCACAGTAAGTAAAAATAGAAAAAGATGAAAGACTTTGCTCGAAAGGCACAACATATCCATAGCCATATATGGCATAGATATTCCAGAACTGTCAACCAAATGATGGCATCTGTAAACATTCCATGTGGTCACTTTGACTTTACCATAAGGAACACTTTATTCTGTAACTTCATAGTGTATACACTTGGAGATCTAAACTGCACATGTAGATGCTAATGGAATAATTCTATGTAGAAACGAAAGGTTCATACTGGAAATTCGTAACGTTCAGATACAAACCGACCCTTGTTGTAAATTTCTGGATAAGATGCATATGTAACTATAGTATAGGTAATTTTTAATACATGTTAACTGGGAAACATGCGAACAAGATAGTCGTCAAACGCAGGAACATTTATATAGCGGAACGTGAAATTGCTTTTCATCATTCTTTTTTAGAAGCCCCTGTGAAAGTCTGACAGTATCTTTGTTGTTCGCGGCATGTTCGATTTAAACATATTCCAAAATGGTTCTCGTGACATTTTAGCATCCATCAAATCGTTACCTTCAAAGTTTTTGTATTTAGTTTTTAGCAATCCCATTGTAGGGCGAAACATCAAATATATTCGAATATAGTCCGAAAATTCTGTTCTAACCATTTAATTTCCCGACATCGTTTCAATTTATGCACCGATCCTATGATTTATGGCACAAAGCATTATTGGGGCTCACTAGAAACAAAGTTAAGTACTTGAACGGATGAACAATTTAATATTTGAAGCGAATGTTTCGAGGATGAACACATACTGAATAGAGACGGACGGTTTATATATAGTATTGACTTTTGAAGATAAATAAATCAGAATTGGCCTTGGGTATAGAGATTAAAAATAGTGCTATAATTTCTTTATGTAGTTTACGCTCTGTAAATGAGCTGATTTGCACACATGTTTAAGTATTTGTACAAACGTTAGCTCTTACTATTATTTGAGTGGTCATGTACTAATATCAGAATTAAAAATGTCCGATTCATTTACTATCTGACTATTTCGTGAGTTAATATGAATATTAAAAAAAAAAAAAAAAACGTTTTCAGGACTATAATTGAGGAGCTATGTTTGTTAGAGATTTGCTTATCATTCTTATAACTTTGCCTGATTATCATAGCTTGGCGAATATCTGCATCTATAAGTTCGTTTTCATATATGTACATTTGTAAACTATATGAATATTTTCTTTAATGAAGAAAGTCAATATGCTAATCTTTAAGTGGGAATGAGACAATCAAGCTATAACAAGGAGATTCACTTGAATAGTGCCTTTTCGTAATAGACTATGCTCGGTGGTTAGTATTATTCCTCCCTATGATATTAAATAAATTCAATGATGTATGTATTTACCATGGTTATGTTTGATACAGATAAGAAAAAGAGAGGTGAGGGTTTGAACAACCAGTTGTGTTTACATTACCTAAAACCTCATTTTAATCTACAAATATAACCAAAACCACGTTAAAATATTAAGGTTTTATTCAATCCAGTGCTAGTTTGTCATACTTACTTACTTAATAGATCATTTTCAGCATTTTTCACATGTGTTTCATAACTAACAATTGGTTTTTTTTCTCTTTTTTTTTCTTCTTTTTTCTTCTTTTTTCTTCTTTTTCCCCCTTATTAGCTGGAGAATATCATTAAAGATTCAAAACAAATATATGAAGAAACTCAGATATTGCACTATATATACCAAAGCATTAATCTAAATTGTTGATTACAGAAACTATTGTACACACTTCTTACGATGTAACTCGTAATAATTCAAATCGTATTATCGGGAAAGGAATTCAAGTACACCACCGAAAACAAACAAAAAACAAAACATCGTGAACGATCCAGAATGTCATAATTCAAAAACTATCTAATTTAAAACTTTGTAAATAAATCAATATCTGACTCACACCACCATAATGTAACACATATTCTTCTGTTAACTGCTATAACAATACATGATAGTGTTTTGATAAATGCTAATTGCTTATATTGTTCGAGTTTACATGATACTATTGTTTTTGAAGGAAAACAGCGCTGCTGTTTTGTCTGTTCAGTCGAACAGGCGAGTCAGTGTCCTGGCAACTCGGGGGTCTTGCATATATTTGCAGTATGTCTACAGGTTCTACTACATTCAACACTTTACGGATTTATCCTTTCAGGAATGGTTACGCCTTTTGACAGTTTTCTCGTTGTGTGACATATTCAAGTACACAACCAACAAGAAACATGAAATTGTATTACCAGTCGATGCACTCAGGTAATTCCTTTAAGGATGTACTTATGTCAGGTTTCGGAGTTTGTGTCAGATGTTCGGACTCCTTTTTTTCTTACGATACAAGGTAAAATATTTTGCCCCACAACACCCATTATTCTTTTCATATAAGACTTCAATAGCTCATAAAAAGTCATTGACCAAAAGTTAAGCAGATTCTAGATTTCTTTCTTTCGATTTGAGACCCAAATAATACCAATGCAAATATAAGGTAAAAGTCCGAGTTAGCCTTTTCCCGCCATTTTTGAAAAAAAAAATATCTCGAAAAAGAGCTCCAAAACTTTTTAATATTTTAGCTTATTTTGTCCCTTAACAAATGATCTTCTGACTTACAGTATCAGTTTTAAATTCTAGATTTTTTTAATTTTACCTAAGTACATCCTTAAACAGAATGCTACGTAACATTTCATTGTTGAAAATGTATTAATTCACAGTTCTTACATGATCAGACTGATTTAAGAATTAAACAGTAAATTATAACAAAGCAGCTGTTGGACGATGTAGTCAAACTTTCCATGAGTCAACATTAAGCACAACATGTTTCTTATTAAGTATGTTAAATTTGAATGCGATGAGTTGTATTAAGTAATATGATATGGAATTATAGCACATATGTTTAATAACAATGTTGGGTACACGTCAATGACAGTAACGTAACGCCAAACTAACATAATAACACCTATGATGCAATATCTAATTTTCAACACATTGTTTGTTGAAGATAATGAAGCAATGGTATGTTTAGTGTATTTTGCAAATGATTTAACTCCGATAACTAATATTTAAAACTTTTTTTCAGGACAACATACTTGTCTTACACAATTCCTGTGATGATGACACGTTTGATGAGTTATATGTTTCTTAATTAATACAAGTTTGAAAATATGAGTAGACGTGTATCTTGATGTTACACTTGTTTTGTGTAAATAAGGATTTTGTGAGTAATGGTAAAAAAAAAGTTAAAATGAGGGGAATGCCAAGTGGATGACGCCCGTACGGAAAATGCCACTGATTTTGATGTCATATCTATATTCATCATGTTCAAAGAAATAAAATTAAAACAAAACACTATACGGTTAGTTCAATGTTATATGTTGTGTATTTCCTGCATTATGAACTCAATGAGAATCTATCATAACTATAGCTGCATTGTGACATTAACATTACCGGAGAATACAAAATAGGGAAATCCTTAAATCGGACATCAATCTGACCACACACACGCTTAAATTAAAACAAACAACAACATCAAACTTTGAAGCGACCCAAGTCTGGATAAAGTGTAAATATATTTAATTTTAATAATTCCAACATCAACAATGAACATAAGAAGATCCCCCGGCTTAGTACACCCCTTCCTAGGCCAAGCTATTGTGTTCTCTATTCTAGTATTATCGTTTTATGTTTTTCATTCATTATTGTCATGTTGTACAAATGTATATACATTGTTTATTTTTGTATGAGAAAATGTTTTTACTGTGATTAGATAGAAGTTTCGGAATTCACCTTCTTGTTTCTCCTTTCGTTTATGCATAGCCATAAGAATGTAAAATACAGGAGATACTTGCTGATTCATGGTGGTTTGTTGGGGTTGTATGAAGAAAGCATAACATACGATTTTTTCTAAACTTAAACACAATAAAAGACAAATACAAAAACTGATTGTATATCTTACATATTTCAGAATTTACTTGTGATTCCGTTGTTCTCTCTGTGCTCAAATTTGGGTATTGTTCGTATTTTTCATTTAAATTACTATTTTGAGACTGGGTAACTGGTTGGTTGGACTCTTCTTGGTTGCTGTGAAATGCTTGCCAAGCTTGCTTATTGGTATTACCATGCTCGTAGTCCTGCAAACATATATTGCATACTTTACCCAAATGGTAGAAAAAGACAAAAAATATACCTATAGCACATTGATACTATTACAGATTCCACACGTTGTTCATTAGTTTTGACAGATGTTCTGTATAATTATGTGTATACATTTAGTAAAAACATTATGTCAAGTCAGTACCTTCTTTCACTCTCTATCTATACATTCATGTTATATATATATAATTTACTATAAACCGCATTTTTATCATTTAAAGAAATACTAATGGCGATACCCGTCATTTGATAGAACGTTTGTTGTCGATAAGCATCTTACCTTTTAACATCTGTTAGATCAAAGCGTTCCATTATACATAGAATGATTTCAGTAATTGAACAAATATTTATGCCAGAACAAACTTGCTAAATTGTAACTGGTCGACGTAATATGGACAATTTTATAAATGAAATTCAACACTTGTTAACCACTCTCTTTTTTCTTCGTGAATAATAAAACAATGCTTCGGTAATGGTTTATTGTGCAAATAGGAATTATGTTTGATGCATTGGGGAATAGTTCATGATATGTATAGGACTTGTGAAATATTTCATTCATTGCAATTTGCAATAGGGGTATGGTGCAATGGGGAGAGTTGTTCGGTGTTATTGGGATTAATGCAAGTAGAAGGTTTACGCGAATTAGGATCTGTAGTAGATAATTGTTCTGCATCTTACAGAAATAAGAAACGCTCATGAAACTGTTGTTATACACGTTTTGTTGTTGAAAAGACTCAAAGAGAGGCGAAAAATACCAAAGGGACATTCAAACTCATTAGTTGAAAATAAACTGACAATGCCATGACAAGGCTTTTGTTTATAGTTAATAAGTCTTGTAAAATCTTATAAAAAATTATAATGTGTGAGCTAGAAAACATCAGTTACAAAAGTTCTGATTTCACAGCGTTTGACACGTGTTTCTAAATTTCAACATGTCAAATATGAAGGAGGAGACCGTCATACCCAGAAGGTCCTAAACGGTAATTTCAAAGCAGCCAAATTCAACTTTGTCAAAGAAAAATACTTTCTGAATCTATAATGATACAGTTTGATTATGAAGTGATTGAAAACGGTGTATTTAATTAAAGAAATAAGGTTTTCTAACAAATGTGTCAATCAAAATAAGATAATAAAAATCAAAAAGAAGAAGACAGATAACACCGTGACCTGAATTGTCCGTAATTTTAGTGACAAATATTCGTACAAGTCATACTCGGTAATTATTCATGAACATTTGGTTTTATTGATTGTTGGAAGACAACGCCAGTTACAGCACACTTTGGTACATCATGGTGGCAAGTTTCTATTGCTGGTGGAACCCTGAGAGACAAAAGGACATTCGGCAGTCCTCGTCAATTAAGACCCAGTTCGAACGCACCTTAGCATGATCATTCCAAGATTAGAATTTCGAAAATATTCAACTCGTGACCACACAACACTGATAATTAACTCAGTTTATAAATATGTTGTTCAGTCACTCGATGAATATTTTTCTATATTTGAAATCTTGGATTACAGTTGGAAAGCAAGTCCTAGGAAACGTCCGTTGTCGTCAAGTTCTATAAGCAACAAAAGCAGAGGACATAAGGTGGCACTACAATAGTCGGCGACGACAAAAAGTCCACAAACTTAATCGGCTCAAAAATCGACATTTCAGGTAATATTTTTAACTTGTCATGCTTTTATAAAAATTGATAACTCAAGTTTGTAGGTTTTGCGATTAACATAATTTCAATACCACATAGAAACATAGTCGAAATACTTTTATTTGCTATTACTTTATCCAGTCCTTTCTAAAAATTATCAGCCATCTTTCAGTTTTGTTTGCAGAAAAAATCGAATTTAAAAAAACTTGACGTTTGCGTATCCAAATACGGAGAAGAACGTTAAAAATCTTAAATGCAACCGGTCACCTATTATCAGAAATGTGTACTCTACTACAATAATTTCAGTGACCACTAGGCATGTCATTTGGTAACTGGTTTTGGCAGCGTTTCTAGCTTAAAACAACAAAGGTTTGGCTTCTTTACTTTGTAACTGTTTCCAAACTTCTCTAAAATACTGAGTTTGTTTAAGATATGAATGAGTGATTAAAATATTGTTTTTCACAATTGCATACGATAACATTGCAAAGTAGCTATAAAATCCTTCTTCGTCCCCTGCTTAAATCGACGGCGACATTGTTTTCTTTTTTAACAACCGTAATATAATGTTAACATAATATGTATCAGGGTCATATTGTGCATACTAGTGAAAAATTACACACCGGCCGAACAGTGAAACAATGATCAAGTTTATTGCGTTTGCATCTTTACGTCTTATACACTATCATTCATACTGGCAACAAATCTGACAAATCATAGCCTGCGGATGGACAAAAACAAAAGAAATGGAGTGAGAAAAAAAAACCAAGAAAAATGATTCGCAATGCAATTTCTGAAAAAAAAAACATATTAAAGAAGAAATGAAGGTCAGTAATATATACTTATAAGTGCAAATCTTGGTTATTGGATACCTTTTTACTAAAAAGTTACAACAATAAGTGCAAACAAAATTAACTTATCAAGTCAAGGAAGAAATTTAATTCATAAAGATGTTTTCTTACACAACTGAGTTTATTCACATGATAAATTCTTGTTAGAATTTTCAATCAGTCAGTAAAATGCTCAAGATTTGTCACATCAACTGTTATGTCAAAATTTACTCTTGTAATTTGTGATATAAATATCCAATCATTAAGGTAAAAGTATACAATACTTTGTTTATAAATATTTATACCAGCTGACACAGCAACTTGAAGAGAAAAAGCCTCAATTTGTGTATTTTCTTTAAAAAGTTTACGTTCATAATTTATAAAATATGCGATGAGAAATTTATCAATGGCTACTGTGCTAGCTATTTTGTTTATAATGATTTCAAAATTAATTTTTTTCCCCATTATTATACACTAGTATTAATGTATTATTTTTTACAGAATTTCTAGTGTTCAGTGACAATAAGTTATTCTGAAATATTTTTAGTCAAGTTATCCCATTTCAAAGAGATATTTAATAGCTGTAGGTATAAATGTACTGTTAATCTAAGAAACTAGAAGGAGCTTAAGGGATTCAATGCTATGAAGAAACTATTGTGACCCTGGGTCAAACTTTTTAGAATGTAAAATTTAAATAATAAGAAATATTTCAGAAAGATGTTTTAAATTATACAAAATATGTTTTATTTCAATAAACATTGTTAAAAGTATTTAAAAAAGTCTACCAAGAGTGATTCTATATCCTAATTTAACAATTACAGTGGAAATTTCATCAGCCAGAGCAAATATATATCAAATCAGATACTTTTCTAGGAGACATTACAAATTTATTGTCTTTTAATCTTAATCTCTAATATTGGTCTGAAAAGAGGTAAATTTATCTTGTTAATATCATAATAACGTAGTTGGAAATCGAATTTCATTTTTTTTTCTGATTTTTGTGATGTAAACTCATTTTCATTCATTTTGTTAGGTTGTAATTCTTTGCTGATAATATCAGTGAAGAAAACTACTTGCACAAATCGGCAAGAAAACCACCGCTTCGTGTTGAAAATAACTTGACGTTTGCGTATCCAAAACCCCTTCTGCCTGGATATTTATACCGAGTTTTTGTCTTATTGAGATGATATATTAAGTTTAAATTCAGTCCATCATTTTTAGTTTCCTCGAAAATATTAAGATTTTTCGACCAGGACTCTTGACAATTTTCACACAAACTTCAGGTTTAGCGATAGAATTAAGAAATCAGGACTATACGTTGATGTGTAAATTTTGTCGAATGACAACAATATATTCTTAAGATTAATTTGTGCATTTAGTTTTTATCATGACATGGTACATTACTGAGAAAAAGTGGTGTTTGTCTCCTCTGTAGTTTTATTGAATTTTTCGCGGTGACGTGACGCTATTGAAATATATAAAATTTGAATCTTTCGAAAAGCAGAAGTAGACAATTTGTGAAGTCAAAAATACCAAGTAACAAGCAGATGATTCAATGTCCAACTGTTAGCTCTATAAAATGTGGACAGATAGGTCAAAAATAGTAATGACTAATTTCAACTTTGGGATACTGTATATCAATTCATGACACAATATATCTACACGCGCTTGACGACCACAAGAAGTGTTCAGCGAGAGTTGTAATCAAGATAAATGTAAATATTTCCCTAGCTTTGATCCGTTCTTCATCTGTAACTCTTGCATGATAAAATCGATTAATGCTGGGTTTGATGACTAAGCAAATGACGCATGTTACACGAATTGCAGTATATTTTGTATCCTCATAGCGCATCTACTATTCCTGTAATCCTGAAGAATCGAATTTGACAAAGCTTAGAGTTTCAAAATTTCCCAATTCGTATAAGATTTTCGAGGAAACTAAAACCCTACCACTGCTTTGTTGCCTATGCTCTTTCCCGTTAGAGAAATATCATCATCTTTTGGTGGTGTACCATTTTCAATTGTGTAGCCTAAAAATATAAATATCAGTACAAGTCACACCAGCGACAAATATAAATTGAGGAGTTTTAAGAATACAAAGAACAATTACTGTAAGTATGCATATTTCTTTTCTCTTTAGATGTAATTTCTTCCTATTAAATATCGTTTATGTATAGTCTTACATTAGATGCTTATTAAAAAACCAACGATTTCATGTAACTGAAAACTTATAACTTTTCAATACGTAATGAACCTTGGCAAACGATATAATAATTAATTAATATTATTCCAACAGCAGCATTTATAAGATTATTTACTTTGCATTAAATGTATACATTTAATCCCTGAACGCTGATACATGTTCTGAAAGCGTTTTAATAACCAGATTAACAAGTACAAATTTAAACACTAACCAATACCATAATGAATCTTTATATTCTTGTTTTTCCTTTATCTACACAACAGTGAACGACATGTTTTGTTTAATCGAAACGTTAATTTTTGTAAAAGAAATTATAAAGCTTTGAAAAGTTATAATGATCATTACTATTTGAAGTTACGTTAACGTAAAAAAAATCTATATATCAACATTTTCAAATATATGAAGGAACAAAAGAGACTTAACTACGAACAAAAATAGCACTGACTCAAAGAATAACTATTGACATGTATAACATTGTTGATCGCTAAAACTATTACATACATCATCAAATGAAGTGATATTTCTGGTAAAATATTTTGATTATATATTTTCATTTGTAATGATCGAGACTACAACTAAAACCGCCGTAGTCACTACAAACCAGTCAAAGTCTGAAATAGCCTATATCTGTACTCTACTATACTGATTTCTACTCGACCAGTCTTAACTGGTCTGAAATTTACTCGATATTACTCGACTATTGTCTGAACTATACTGCAATTGTTTGAACCTGTCCTTAGTCAGGAATCTGATGTTCAGTAGTTGTCGTTTGTTGATGTGGTTCATAAGTGTTTCTCGTTTCTCGTTTTTTATATAGATTAGACCGTTGGTTTTCCGTTTGAATGGTCTTACATTAGTAGATTTTGGGACCCTTAATAGCTTGCTGTTCGGTGTGAGCCAAGGCTCTGTGTTGAAGACCGTACGTTGACCTATAATGGTTAACTTTTATAAATTTTGACATGGATAGAGAGTTGTCTCATTGGCACTCATACCACATCTTCTTATATCTATTTACAGTCTGAACTTGTACTCGACCTTTACCCAAACAGTACTTACCACTTTATAAGTGTCTGAACCATACTCGACCAAGTCTGAACCATGCTCGACCTAGTCTTAACCAACCTAGATCTATTTCTGTATCTATATAGATATAATATCTATTGTATTCAATTTAGGAACTATTTTTAATAACAGTTATTTCCTTTGGCTAGAAATTTGAACAACAATATGAAATCCAAAATGTATTTAATATAGCATTAAAACCAAAATTTCACCATTATCACCAATTTCATCAACTTGAGTTTGAATCCCGGCCAGGGAAGAACAAAAAATTTTCTTCCGCAAATTTACAGATCTAACATTGTTGGGCTGTTATTTAGACGAATTATATATATATATATTTAGCATCCTGTAATTACACTGAAGAGATGAGTAGATGATAATTTCTGTACACTAAAAGAATACTTCGTGTATTGTATCAGATATCCTTGTTTAATTCCTACGAGAAGGTAACACCTCCCGAAACGAAAGCTGATTTTTTATCAGATATAGTTGGAGGAGGGGATAAGGTATCTGCGCAATGCTAGACGGTGTTGTCGTAGAAGTTAGAAATAAAAAGTACAGGTTCCAGCCTCGCTCGAGGAGGAAGTAAAGAATCAGATCTGCTCTAACATCTTTAGGTTGATTTTCTAGGCACTATATATATATAGAAGTCTATAAAAAGGACCAACCAGTAAATTTACTATGTACCGGATCGTCTAGAATAGACGATACTGTGCAGATAAGGAAAAAATTATATAACTCTAGAGATTTGCACAACGATACTAATATAAGATGGTATTATAAGAAGATGTTGTTATTAAATCGATTTATATATATATATATATATATATATATATATATATATATATATATATATATATATATATATATATATATATATATAACCAGTCTAAAAGGGTACAACATCACCAAAAATGACAATAAACGAACAAATGTAACTATAAATATTTCGGATAACATCAATATGAGCACGATATAAAATGATTTATCGTTGACTATTATTCAGTCATTTTATATATATAAGTACGTCTGAGCCAGTGACAACTCTACAACAGATTGATCCATCGGATCACCAGCAGTGATGGTGATACATGGCTGTGTACATTATGTATATACAACTCGTCTAAACATCAACCCAACAATGTTAGATCTGTAAATTTGCTTTCGCAAATTTTTTGTTCTTCCCTCGCCGGGATTCGAACCCATGCTACTGAGATATCGTGAGACACCAAATCGCCTGCACTGTAGCCGTCCCGCTAGACCACACGACCACCTAGGCTTCATAAAAATGAAGAAGCCTAGAAATGAAGCTTTCGGTGGCCGGGTGTTACCTTTCTACGTCAGTTTTATTCTAAATATATATATATATATATATATATATATAAGTCTAAAAATTTGCACAACGATACTAATATAAGATGGTATTATACGAAGATGTTGTTATTAAATCGTGTTGACAAATATATATATTTACAATATATATTACCTCAAAATAAAAAAAAAAAAAAAAAAAAAAAACAAGATGATCAAAGGCAGTGATTTATGGAAGGATTAAAACAAATATCATGTTATAAATTAAGTTTTCAGTTTAATGAAGTTTTATATACATGATCATGTTCACACTGGATTATGTACATCAAAAATACTACAAATTTCGACCATTATTTAAATATTTTTAAATAGTATTCAAAATGTTTGGAACGTTTGAGATATATTTATGGTTACTGTAAAATTATCAACACTCACTTAAGCTATGTTTATGGTGTCAGTCGAGTTTAGTTAATAAGGCAGTGAACATTTTTTTTCATTTTGTATATAAAGCTACTTAATAAATTAAAAAAAAATACATGTTTAGCAATCCTTGATAACCTTTTAAAAGATGAATTGTGTTCTAAAGTTGCAGTAAAAGTTTAGGTTGATTTATTTTGTTTTGTTAAATTAAAGACATAGCATACAAGAAGCACCTTAATAAGGTTTAATTACCTCAATACATGTATGTTTAACAGAAAATCCTATTTTTCTTTAAACTCGTGTATTATTATTCTAGTGAATTCAAAAGGCCTTGTGATTCAAGTTTTACAGGATGTTGTTTAATTTTCAAAGGATAGAAGTTATTACTTTGTAATTTACTCCTTTGAATTTTTTATCCCTTTTAGATATATATATATAAATATGCCAAATTATAATAAGAATAGATTTATTTCTGATATAAGGTTAAGCAATTTCAGTGATTTTGTTGGCTGTTGTTGCGTCAGTTAAGAAAGAATGTAGGACAGAAAATAACAGGACAAAAAGTCACAGACAAAAAGTCACAGGACAAAAAGTCATAGGATAAAAAGTCACAATTGAGTTTTGAGACTATTTTCTTTACATAAAGGCAACAGTAGTATACCGTTGTTTAATAGTCATAATTCGATTAAGCAAGAATAAATCCGGGTAACAAATTAAAACCGGGGGAAACACATCAACTATATGAGGAAAACAACGGAACAACAGAAACACTGCACTACAACAAAAGCAAACGCCAACACCATAGAATCTGACTGTAGATAACAACTGCCATATGAAAATTAGAAAATACTTATTTCGAAAAACATTTTTGTATTTTTAAATTATTATATAGAAAGCAACTTTGTTAACAAAATTTATTCTAAAAAAAAACTAATAATAATAAAAAAAAATCGTTAAGAGAATAATTTGTCAAAGACGCATGGTACATAATTGGCCTAATCGTGCCAATAAATACATCCTTTGCATGATTAAAATTTGATAAATCTTCATTTATCAAGGCTAATGAACAATTTCCCAAACTGTTCAATGAATATATGTAATAAAAAGAAATTATTACAAGAACTTTCTACTATATATATTCCAACAATTATAAACAAATTATTTGTGACTTTTTGTCCTGTCAAATTTGCGACTTTCTGTCCTGTGACTTTCTTTCCGCTTACCTGAAAAAGATAGTTATGTAACTATTGCATGAACCCTATGTAGTTTTATTCAAGAATTGAGGTTAATAAAGTTTTGTTAAAAAAAAAAAACACATGGCAAACAAGATGCACCTTTATAAGGTTTTATTACCCTCAGTACAGGTGTGTTTTTCAGGTAAAAGAAAATCTTTGTTTTTACCAAGATTGCAGACTTTAAAAATTGGATAGTTTGACTATTTCGATTTGATAAATCTGATAATCATGTAAGAATGTAACAATCTGAAAACATATCGTTACTTTATTGTAGCTGTTGTCATGTCGGTTATAAAGATGGTTACGTAAAAAGTTAAAATTAAAAAAGTAGAGGTTTTTTGGTCAAGTATGGTTCAGATTGGTCGAGTATTGTTCAGACTTTGGTCAAGTTTGGTTCAGACCTTTGGTCGAGTATGGTTCAGATTGAAAAAATATGTCGAGTACAGGTCGAGAATGGGTCAAGACTGTTTCAGACTCGTCGAGTATTAGTTCAGACTTTTTTCAATGGCAAAGATAAGGGTCAAGTACAAATCAGTACAGTCGAGTATGGTTAAGACTGAGGTCATGTAATATCCAGTAAAATTCAGACCAATTCAGACTAGTCGAGTAAGAATCAGTCGTGTATAGATATAGGCCGTTTCAGACTTTTACTGGATTGTAGTGAGTTACAAACTAGGTTTACTCATCCCGACAAACTTTTATATTCATGTCTCACGGTTTGTAAGTGGTCCTGATAATATTTTTTCTACCACCTGATTATTTGATGTATCTGCTACTTGATCTTTTTTATGTCATCCACTACAATAATCTGATATAAGGTTATCTTCATTGAATATTAATAAATAGAAATACATATATTAATGATTGTCAAACCGACTATTCTAAAAAATGTTTGTTTTAATGTACCATTGTTTGGCTCTACTTTAATATTCACACATGTACCACTTATCTTGCATTGTTTGCCTGAAAACAATTATAAAACAGATTGTACTATGTTCGCCGATCAATATTGTATACTAAATTTGACGAAAAGTATATATATGTTCAAGACATTATTAAGATATATCTGTTCGCAGAAGGATACAGAACATTGAACGAACTGCAAAAAGTGTCATACCGTTAGGCATAACCAGCATAGTGTCAAATATCAAGAAGCTATTTGCTGTATTTTTTGTATAAACAAAAATACCTTAATACTTTTCCCAGGTGCACAAGTTTCTCTGTACTCGGTAAATTTTGTGATGTCAACACGACGACATTTGTCAATACCTTATAATGAACCATAAGTTATGTACAACAACAAACGTAGCATGCTTAGGATGAATTTAGTTATTAAAATGCTCGTAACAAGAATACAATGCACAGGGTGAACGAGCTGTGTGATACTATCATTGGGTGTTTATTATATACCAATCAACTAACACGTGGTTATATACAAGAAGTTATAGATAATGCATATTTATCTTATCTTATATTATAATATATCACAGAATTTTCATACCAGTCCGCGTTGGAAAAGATGAAAAGGAGAAAAGATCCTTTCTAAAACTTTCCTTTGCAAACAAAGTTCTCGATGCCATCAACTTGGGCAATATCCTTCATCATAAACCAGTTCACTCGAAAAAACCTCCTTATTTTAAAGATCAGTCTGTACCTACCTTATACCTATACCAAACCAATTGGAACTAAAACTTTCAATTACAAACACGTGTTGCAGGATCTCAACATTGGCGACTTCAAGTTGAAACCTCCTTATTGCACCTGTGCTAGTATCCCTTTCATATATAATCCGACTGGCCACGTTATTACTGATGACTTAAACATTGTCAATAACACTTCTCGTCGAAATGTGTTATCTAAAGGCCCGAACTATCGTGAGACTAAATCTATCAATTGGAAAAACAACTTCAAAATACTGATGGATTCAGTCGAGGATTATGCCAGACAATCGGTTAAACGCGAAAAAGAAGACGTTGACACTCTTTCCGAATGGATAAAGGCTGTGAGGTCGTTGATACCTTTCAGAATTACAAAACTGAATGCATGTGTCTATGAATACCCATGCTACAGCAATCTTTAAAGACCCTAATGTTGCAAAACACCTATCCTACCTCCATGACAAATATATTGTTTTCGCTGCAGAAAAATCCCCAAACAACACCGTTTTTGTGTGTAAATCACATTACATAAACTGTTTGATAAATGAATTGACAATTCACTTGGAAACTCAACATATACCCCCACGACACGTACCAAGGAGGAAATCCTAGATAATCATAGGTCTGTTCTATGTTCCTTTGGAATTTCAACCAAAGATGAAGCTTTTTCTAAATTATTAACATAAATTGTACCAACAATTAGAGCCGGGCTTCAAAATCATTGTGAAACTACCTATTCTAGAGATGGCGTGAATCAAATGTGGATACTAAAATATTCCAAAGATCTTTTAGAATACATACAATCTAAAGACTCTTTCATCTTGCACTAGTATTGACGCATTTGACTTTTCTACACTTTCCTATC
This sequence comes from Mytilus coruscus, assembly GCA_017311375.1. NCBI lineage: Eukaryota > Metazoa > Mollusca > Bivalvia > Mytilida > Mytilidae > Mytilus > Mytilus coruscus. The sequence goes on from CM029601.1 coordinate 15,945,658, forward strand.
ATGATTTCCTTGATAGAAAATTGCTGCTGACAAAGAATCTATTTAACCAAGAGTTCCAAGTGTTGAAGTTGAAATCATCACTTCGTAAATTTTACGGACGCCACCACGAGTTGGTTGACCGTTATGGAATATCTGTTTCACAGCAGTTATGTTACAATTGTAACTACAATCCCGTCCCCTTTTCCCCGAATGTGACCTACCGTATTAGACTTATTACCGGGTTTGTACTAACATGAGTAACACGACAGGTGTCAGATGTAGAGCAGGATCTGCTTGCCGTTCCGGAGCACCTGAGATCACTCCCAGTTTTTGGTGGGGTTCGTGATGTCAGTGTTTAGTTTTCTATGCTGTGTTTTGTGTACTGTTATTTGTTGGTCTTTTTCTTTTTTAGCCATGGCATTGTCAGATTATTTTCGACTTAAAACCAAAACAAAACATTAAACAAGTCATACAATAATACACATCATAACATATACCTATATATATTTAGAAAGCATGCCTTTACTCAAAATATAAAGAATGCAACAATTAAAATGAAAGGAAGTCATATCTGGATATTTCAAATCAAATTTCATTAGATTAGAAAAGGCGAGATAAAATGATACCGAGCAAAAGCAAAATTTTTGTTTTATTCATACTTACTAAATTTCTCAAAGCCTGTCAATAGAAATCTAATAATTAAAAGCATTGTTTAAGTATTATAGATACAATGGATAAGCGATGAAAAAAAAAAAAAAAAAAAAAAAAAAAAACATGAGCCCGAATATCAACACTTGTCTATTGTATCTCTATTGTGTTTTGCTTTTCACAATTAAAGCCTTTTCTTAATTAGAATGTATAGTAAGTGAGTTTAAATAACCCTGTTATCATGTTCAACGATGCATTTATAAATTAAAGTTCACAATTAATTGGTCAGAGAAATACAAAATTAACATAACACGTTTGTCTTTAAATCATTACGCATCTAAATCTTATTCGTAATTTACAAAATAAGACATATTCGAACTTATTTCTAAATATATATAATAAGTATGTTACCGAAATTTCTAGCAAGAAACCTAATTCTAGGTACATCACGATTTACTTGCATAGGGATTTGCGAACATATTTGTAAATATATGTAGTAAAACAGATGAAATCATACTATATTTAAAAAACAAAAAATGGACAAATTGAATGTAATTATTTTCTTTTCAAATATCTGAAATAGTCAATAATGATACAAAAATACACGGACTTGGTGTGTCAGTGTTAGATCACCCTTTGGCCTCCGGCCATCGGGATGATCTTACACTGACACACCGCGTCCTCATGGGATAACTATTACAGAATCCACGTAAATGAATAGGCTGACGTCACGACAATGGTTTAAATGCAAATAAATTATACTTGCGAATTCGATAAATAAAATTAATAAAAGCAGACGGAGGTTGATTATGTAATCCTCAACTCCGTACTTTAATTAGCCTTTTTATTCTATTTTCAAGCATCACTGATGCATCTTTTGTAGACGAAACGCGCGTCTTGTGAACAAAATTTTAAGCCTGGTATCTTTGATGAGTTTATTATATTTTGCATTGCATACGGCCATGCGTATTCATACTTTTATGATTGATACTTTGGTTTGGGAGAACATGATTTATTTATAAGTTGTTATTGGCCATAAACTAGCTTTCAGTAACTGCGAGTACCTGCGATTTCCTTAATATCGGTGCTTTGTGTCTACTGTTTAAATATTAGTGGGGTTTGTTTGCTTCGTACCGGTCTATTGAGTTCAGCCATGTTCAACTATTTTTTACCCTTTGGTTTTATATTTGCTGTCACATGTTAGGGGTAGGGTTGAGCGCCACATACATGTCTTACCCCACCACATTACGTGCCTGGCCGAAATCGGGAGACTTTAATTCAGTGGTGGTCACTGGTTCATACTGGTCTGCCATACTATAAATCAAAGAATGTTCACGGGCAATTCATTTTCGCGATTTTCCCCTAATAGAAAAATAACGAAAATATGTAAGATTTGTACTTCTCCTATCTAAATACATCAAGTAAATTAAAAAAGCGCGAAATTATATCGTAGCGAAGAGTGATACAAAGGGCTAAATACGAAATAAAGTATCCACGAAAATAAGTTGATTTACAGTATATTTTTTTTCGTAAATTGTATTATTATGAATTATGCCTTTATATTCCTCGTTTGAATTGTTTCAAATTTTCATGCCGGGGCATTGTATAGTCGACTTTACAGTATTAAGTTTTTTCTATGTTCAGGGTCGTACGGTGACCTATAATGTCTTACATCCACGTCATCTAAACTATGGGGAATAGTTGTCACATTAGCAATCATACCACATCTTGTTATTTAAAAAGTTACCACTATTTTTTCATGTTTCGTATGTGGACCCTATTTGCTCGGATTCGTGTTGTAACTTGTCCCATTGACACATTTTGTACACATTTAGAGAAAGCAAGAATGTCTTCTTCTTCTTTGAACTTTAATTTGCAGATCATCAAGTAGTAGTATTTTTCCTTGAAGGTTGTGAACTCGTCGGTTCATGTCTGTCATATTTGTTTTTCGTAAATAGTTTTGTTATAAATGAGGCCGTTAGTTTTTCTCAAATGAATTGTCTGATATTTTTTATGTCGGGCCTATTTTAGCCGACTATACGGTACGGGTTTTTTTTTTTTTTTCATTTTTGAAGGCCGTATAATTGCGTACATCCACTTTATTTGAACTTTGGTGGCTAGTTGTCTCCTTTGCATTCATACCACATCTCATTATTTTTATTTTGATAGGCTCTAGACTTCTTCAATGTGGAGGAATTCTTTATACATTTGCGATAGGTATGACAGTTGTTTTTTATAAATTATTTGAAGGGACGGAGTACATACTTGTTTTTACAGCTGTTAATGTTTAAATAAAGAAATGATAAAAAAAAAAAGAATAGGACTCGAGATGTTTGCCAATAAGAACACTAACAATAAGGAGTAAACGACAAATAAGTGCTCAATAATAGGCCATTGTATGACTTTCAACAATGAGCAAAGCCCATACATTTAAGTTGATTATTACTTAATGAACGTCAGATATACCTAGTTCAAGGGTAGTACTACTTATTTAATAGCGAAAACTAAATAAACTCACATTTTCGAATAATAAAGATTATAAAACACACTATTGATAATAAGATATAAATGACCACAGGACTTGCAAGAACTGCAGCAAGTATTTCCATAGGCTTGTCAAATTGTTCATTGTCGGTTTCCGTCGACCCTAAAAAATACAACGCGTCACCTATTATTAGAAATTAAAAGGGAAATAATTAGCAAAAGTAAAGTAAATGAAATATATTGAATAGGTTTGATTCAATGTTTTATTATACCTTAGACCACCAATAAGTAAACATCAAACAAGATTAACAAAGTTACAGTTAGTATTTGAATGTCCCTTTTGTATCCTTCGCCTCTTTTTTTTTTTCATTTTTGCAATAAGGTTGATGTGAAATGTATATCAAAAGGACATACTATGTTTATTCTTCGAATTTGAAAAAAAAAAAACGATATACAAGATAAACAAGCATTTGAAATTTGTATAGAGTTAAAAGTTAAAAATAGTCATATAAACGAAATCAGTTTAGTTTTTATTTATTTTACAAAACCTACATGTTCAACTATTGATAACTGCAACAACCCAATTCTAAATGTATCTAAAATAATTGTGTGATATATTTCGATTCCCCGGATCAAATCTACGCGAGCCTGTTAACAACATGTATATTGTATACATCAGACAAAAGAAAAAAAAATCCTATAAATGTCATCACACAATGTTTACAAACAATTGAAGATCATAGTTAACAAGCTTTTTGCTATAAAATTACAACAATCACGATCTAAATTTTCGTAGTTTTTTGCTCTTTTTCTTATGGTTACCAGTATCATAAAAGTACAAAAAAAGATCCGAGTCTTATGTTGACGAAAAGCGTGTCTGTCTATTAAGTCTTTCCATATGTCTTTTTATTAAGAATATATACTTGTTTTCTTTGGTGAAGTTTTTATATCCAGCATATCGAATCCACTGCTGGTGGACGTTTTGTCCCGTGGGTATCACCAACCCAGTAGTCAGCACTTTTTGTTGAAAATTTTGACGATTATTGTTCTTCAGCTTTGTTATACCTTATTTGAATTTGTAACTGATTTGATTCAGGCGTCACTGATCACTATTATGCGTATGAAACGCACGTTAGACGTACCAAATTATAAGCCTGCTACTGTTGCTGAGCTTTATGCCACTATGTGCAATGAAAATTTCAACTTAGAGTGGTAGGCCTCGATGACACCAACATATTCCTCTCGTTTAATTTCTTTTATATTTCTACATTTAAAGGGTAGGGTCAATGCTTCATCTGTCAAGTCTTGTTGAAATTCACCGTTGCATTTCATTTTTTAAGGTATATTGAATATGATCAGTTTTCGGGTACCCTAAAAAGAATGGCGGACAACACTAGTAGGTATATATTATAGTGTGTTTTTGCACATGCTTACATTAGGAATAGCCGCGACTGTTTAAAAGTGGAGTAGATCTTTTATTAAGAGTGTGTCTTTCTATGTTGTGATGTTACACTATTGTTTCAGGTAGGGTGAAGGTTGGCGCCTATTAAAACGTTTAAACCCGCTGCATTTGTTTGCACCTGTCCTAAGTCAGGAACCTGATGTTCAGTGGTTGTCGTTTGTTGATGTGGTTCATAAGTGTTTCTCGTTTCTCGTGTTTTTTTTTATAGATTAGCATGTTGGTTTTCCTATTTGAATGGTCTTACACTAGTCATTTTTGGGGCCCTTTTATAGCTTGTTGTTCGGTGTGAGCCAAGGCTCCGTGTTGAAGGCCGTACTTTGACCTATAATGGTTTACTTTTACAATTTGTGACTTGGAAGGAGAGTTGTCTCATAGGCAGTCATACCACATCTCCTTATATCTATAGACACATATTTTAAAGTTAATCTGAAATTTCATGGTAGTATTTGTAGCCTGAATGTAAATAAATAGTTAAAAATAATGAACAAGTCGAAAATCTAGCATTCGCAGATAACACATGTATTTCTTAAACGTTGACAGATAAAATATTATCGTTTAATTTCTGCAAAAAATTGATGAAATCGTTATTGTTTATAAACCTTGAAAATTACCATCTTTTATTGAATTTGACTTTGAAATTTACAAAATCTTCAAATAATTTGTCTTACAGACATAAGAAAGATGATTTTATCTCTAAAACCTTCTGCAGTCTCTCTTTTTCATTATTTTTGTGTGATTAAGTGTAAATGGTGTGGTTCCAATGATAACTGTCAAATTGATAACAAAATTACATATCAACACCATAATACATAACATTGGTCTCTTTCCCACCAAGACAAATCGTCCCTGTCAACTAGTAAACAGACGCTAAATTCAATTTTTTAAAAGTATGTTACTAACCAAGTACTATCTTTGTGCTAATGCATGTTATTTGTTGGCATTAACTTGTCCAAAAATGAATTTTCAGATCATATCTTCTAGAATATTGCTGTTTGTATTTGAAAACCGAAGACATAAAGTTATATATATATAAACGCCTAAAAAAGTGTACACAACAACACCAAAAACAAAAAAAGGTAACTATAAATGTAATTATTTGTAAATATTTCGGAAAACAGATATCCTTCCTCAGTAAGATTCTGATGTTAAATGAATCAACTTTTAGTCTTCTTAGATTAAACTATAACAATCTTGAAATTTATACAATAAAAAAGTCAAACCGAACATCAGTTAAGACGCTTGCACCATTCTAAAAAATTGTTAAACATGACATAGGTTATATGGCTAATTACAACAGAGAGTTCAAATATATGCTTTAAATAAAAATAATAATGTGCAATATGAACTAGAACAATTCTGAAGCTTTAACGGTAACGATAGTTATGATGGTACTAGAACGATTACGTCAATAAAAATACCAAATAAACAGTACTGAACGATCTAAATTTATAAATATTTCAATTGACAGAGTAGAGTAGTTGCAATAGAATTACAATCATTGACCACAACTCTGCTTGGTCTAGGGAGGATAGACTCACTCGGGAAAGGTTTTGGATACGAAAATTAACAACTTTGGCACCAAATGGGATAAATGAAAAGATGTAGTTCGACTCCGTGTAGTGCTTCACATTTAGGTTATATTACTTCTGTTTCTATTTCTTAACCTTACTCATTTATAAAATAAATTTGTTGAATATACCAATTTAAATTGCTTACTTTTTGAGGGATGTAAAAGTACCAAGCCACTTCAACTAGTTTACCCAAGTCAAAACTTATTATAATATTTTAACGGCCGTTTGTTTGCGATGTTTAAATACGCAGACTCTATTGCAACTACTCTACTCTGTCAATTTGAAATATTTATAAATTTAGATCGTTCAGTACTGTTTATTTGGTATTTTTATTGACGTAATCGTTCTAGTACCATCATAACTGTCGTTACCGTTAAAGCTTCAGAATAATGCTAGTTCATATTGCACATTATTATTTTTATTTAAAGCATATATTTGAACTCTCTGTTGTAATTAGCCATATAACCTATGTCATGTTTAACAAATTTTTAGAATGGTGCAAGCGTCTTAACTGATGTTCGGTTTGACTTTTTTATTGTATAAATTTCAAGATTGTTATAGTTTAATCTAGAAAGACTAAAAGATGATTCATTTAACATCAGCATCTTACTGAGGAAGGATATCTGTTATCCGAAATATTTATAAATAATTACATTTATAGTTACCTTGTTTTGTTTTTGGTGTTGTTGTGTACACTTTTTTTAGGCGTTTATATAATTTATTTATTGTGTACATGTATCGTTACTCGTAACGATCCAGCGCTCTCGTGGGGAAAATCGTTGACTATTATTCAGTTATTCAGACGTTTCATATATATATATATATACAGCCTATAACTTAGCACTATTAACTAAAACCTTATAACTTCGCAATCCAATCATTTTTTTTCCCAATTCAATTTACTCAAACCTTCCTAGATTTTATCCAAATGGTGTCAAGAGGCATTCCCAAAACTCAGTACAAAGTTTTTTTAGAAGCATTTCATATATTTGATGTTAAATTTTTACCTTTTCAGCTTTTGATTTCTGAATCTTTAAAAAAGTGTAATTCCTTAATTTAATGCTTGGTGGATTGAAACTTGTCCGACTTTCTTGAATGCTGCTTCATCATTCTCATATCCAAATGTAAACAACATAAATAATTGGTCCCTCTTTTAATAACTAGTGGGTTAAAACGCACAAATGATTTCTAATACATTTGTAAGAGTTGTCTCCGATACCCTAGGTCTACCCCTTAAACTATGAAAAATTGAAAATCATACATTTCAATCATGTATGTCGCCTCAACCTGTCTCAACTTATGTTTACAAAATGTATTACACTGTTAGAACATAACACACATTTAACATTAAGGGTGTTTCTTTTTTTGCGTGCAATATAGCACAACTCCAAACCTTTAACCCAAACATCCAGATGTCATTAAAAAGTCAGATAACATTTTCAATTGGAATGCCTTTATATTGTGATGTGTACTAATATCTTTGATTTGATGAACCCGATGTAGACGGAATGTGCATCTTGCTTACTAAATTATAAGTTTTGTTTATTTGATGAGTTTTTATGTATTATAATAAGAGTTCTATGGTTCACTGTGTATTGATTGATTGATTCAGTTATAAATACTCAGACAAATAGACGACAAAAATGTGAAATATGAATTCATTGACCCTAGAAATAAACTTACATCGACCGGAGAGCCATTCACATGTTATCTTAACACTCATATTATACAAACAATTTATATATCAACCGATACCTACTAAAAAGCCTCCCAAGCTTCATGGAAAAATAAGGTCTCTTAATGTCAAAATGTTAAACAATTAAAAAGAAACAGCTAACATTTGATTTGCAGTTGAAAACAATGAAGGAAATATTAATTGGTGACGCTTGTCAATGTAAATAATTTGATAACATGATCATTGCTTGGGACAAGTATATAAAAATGAGGGAGGGTGGTGTGGGGGTAGGCATAGTTATAAGTCATCAATCCTTATTGCTATCTAGCAGAGTGGTGTTATATACAACTATCATACAAGTTGGAGGTTTTGCTAGATATTAATCCCGGTTTATTCAACTATTTTCGAAAAATACCTTACCAAGTCAGGAATATGACAGTTGTTTGCCAGTCTTGCGTTGGTTGATATAGTTAAGCGCTTGGTTCATATATATAAGTCTACACAGAACGCGTTTTTTATTTGCGATATTCATACACATGATAATAATAATGTCATAAAGATCGTTATTCTAGTCAGATTTTTGTGATACGGCCACAATCCAAACCAATCTTGTATGAAAGAATTTAGTAAAGTTTGTTTAGAATCATGTGGTAGCGAAATCTTTGTCTTAAAGTCACATGATACTTAAAATTTAAAAACGAAAGTTGAATATGTTTTATATACTTAGGTTTTACTATAAAAAAAAAAGTATACGTGGACCTTTTGTAAAAACATTCTTTATCTTATCAAAATTTTCAGAATTGTACTGCTATTGAATTATTGTCTCCCCGTACTCTAATTAGTTGATGTTTTTCTGTATGCAGTGACCTTAACTATCAAGTCTCTCGTTAGAATTTCGGCCATTGCATAGCGCAAGTACCAGGGAAAACCCGTAATGAAAGAATATAAACTAACGTACACTGGAAAGTAAATAGTAAAACATTATTCTTAACGAACAAATAAAATACACCAAAACACATAACAACGGTTATGGAAAAATGAAATCAAAACATTGGAACGCATGGAAAATACGAAAGAAATTATTATCGCTTACTTTTCAAGAGCTCAATTATTCTGTGTTGTCACTATCCGGTAAACTTAGTCAGTAAATTCGTACGTTAATTAGCTTGGGATCAACAATCACTGAATGAAATATTATTATCAATAATACATTATACATTCGTCACAAATGTTAAAAAAAAAACGGCCTAGAAGACATATGTTGATTAGTATACCTGCATGCACTGGTTCAATAACTTTCATTACATTTTATTTACAAGAAACTTGTTTCATATGACTTTAATGATAATTTATATATTATGGTCATTGAAATCCAAATATTCACTTCAAATTAAATATTGGACACAGCAGATAAGTTTGAAATGTACAAACAGTTATCAAACCAAAATAATATCACCGACCGAAATATCAAATGGTAAAGTGGGAACGAGTATGTTTTGCTTTTTTAGAAGATTGTAATGAAAGAAACATTTTGTTTTTCATGTTAGAATTATTTTAAGTCTGTTTTCTGGGAATAATTGTTTTAGGATTATTGAAGAATTCTTGATTATTTAAATGAAAAATTCATAATAATTCAAGAATAACAGCACTATCTAAAGCTGCAAATATAATCCATTACCTTCCGATAAACTTAAATGCCACAATATTGTTGATTACTGAATTGTTTTCATAATTTCTCCAGAAAATAGATTTCATATAAAAAACGAGAGGATATACCGAGATTGCAGTCATAACTAAAATGTCCAAAAAGACAAACAATGCCTCGGTGAAAGGAAAACAGATGACATTCATACAAAAATTAAAAACAACTTCACAGAAAAATCACAATTGAGAAACAAAAATCCCCTTGAAAATCGGCGACGAGCTTGTTTATGATTGTGTCTGCGTTTTTCACGCAGAGCTGTTTCCTGACCATTGTGTATGTGTTCTCTGTAATTTAACACGTTTTAGCCAGTACATTGTGTACCACAAATATTTTGTGTTTTTGTTGGTATGATCATGTAAGTATTATATTGACAATAACTCCAACAAACCGACTTCAACGTTTATAATATGATGGTGCACACTTCATGCGCATCATATTATTTTCTGCAAACACCCTGATTCAGGTACATGTAATTTTTTATACCATACCGGAGATTTCCCGATGTCCAAGTTCCAATGATTAAAAAAATATTAAACAAAACTAAAAATAATCTTGCTTTCTGTCCGAATGCAGTTAATTTTCTTATGTCATTCTGTTAAATATGGACCGATTTTTAAAACAATTTCAGCTTTCATTTGAACGGAAACTGGTGTTGTCATTCAGGTAGCGATCCACAAATAGCCATGGGAGCTTCCGTGAATATTTACATTGGTAGGTAGACAAGAAATTCGATAAAAAATCACGTGATAAGACCAGCTTCGGTAAAAAAAACAGGCGAAGGCGGCATCGCAGATACCCCACATAGGAGTTTTCACGTACTTCAAGAAATCAATGGGAAGGAAATATGCTAATTTTTCGTTGGAGTTCTTGTTAATATAATACTTCCATTGTATGATGTTGCCAGTGACAATGAATGCATAAACACAATGTTGCGTGGTTAAACATGTTTGCTAGTGCCAAACCATCCGCTAACCTGAGACAGTGGTGTAACAGTACAACATAAGAACAAACTATATATATCAGTTGAAAAGGGCTTACCTTACTCGTCAGATCGATACAAAGCACCAAAAAAAAAAACCTAACAAAAACACAAAAGACACAAAGTATGAGTCTTAGAGTACTCGCAATTACCGAGAGCTACTTCAAAGCTTACTAATTACAATAAATCATACTTTTCAGAGAAGTCCTTTCAGCTTAGTTGCGTAAAACAATGTGAATAGTAAATCAGCGCCTTGTAGATGACTAATTATTGATCAAAATCGTCTTTGTAACATTTCTCGCGATCACTAAACCAAATAATACATCAACTCGTAAAGTTATTTGGCAGATTAAGTGATTATTCACGGCTGTATATAGGATGTAATATACTACCAAACATTATTGTGTGATATACCTTGAAGCTTTAAATCAACCAGTCACATTGATTTGAAATTAATTTGAAATCAATCTTACAAATAAATGACATTTTTCTTTGGAATGAATATATAAATTCGTAGATTTTATAAATAGTGTTTGTAATGCAGAAAACATTATCAAACATTGGTGTATTTATATCATTCAAACTCAAAACTGTATTAATGATGAAAACATTATTATTAAGACACTTTTATAAATGAATTCATTTTGTTTTATTATTATTTGTCTGTTAAATGAATCTATTCAATTGACATTAAATTATTGAAAAAAAAAAAAAAAATTATCTATTTATTATTTATTCATTTACTCGTATTAAAATGGAACTGCACAGATAAACTATACATATCAAGTTGGAACAGACTATTCAATTGTAAGCTCATTAAACGTTTTTTTTTTTACTTAACTACTAGATGATTGTTATAATTAAATGTAGGCAAAGCGGGAGTAAAACCTGTATGTTAATCATTTTTATTTATTGATTTATGTTGCTGACTACACGTATGTCATATATGTAATCGTATTTAGAACATAAATCTATTTAGAATATTTGGCAAATTTTCATATTAACATTATATTTTTCATTATCTTTTGTGCACCGAACGATATATAGTAGCGAAGCGTAAAACACCGGCAAACATAATGCCTATTATATTAAAATGAGCAACGGTATAACATGACAGAATTTTTATTCTATTAAAATACGTATACATATTCCTCAAAGCAGACTTCAAATAGCTTAGAAATATTTGGGTGTTTCATTTTTTGTTTTTACATTTAGTAAGTACATGAAAGTAAAAAAAAAGTTACAATCGTGCAATTTTTGGAAAAAAATGTTTTAGGTTTTCTATACACGACAATTCATCGGAAAACAGGTAATTTTCTTCCAAAATGCACCGATTGTACGCTGGATTGTATTTCTTTAACATGCTCTGAATTAACCTAGTACCAGAATGTCCTACTACATAGTAGGTAACCTGTCGAACTTGTATATTCCGGAGTCAAAAGTCAGTCAAATGAGTACTTATGTATTAATGACAAAGCGGTTTTATGTACAGAGTACTGTACAATCATAAAAGTGAGCATCCTTTCATAAGAGAATAGAAAAATTTCAAAACCAAGATCATTATGTTTGCCCTATATTTTAAATATTAATAATGATCAATATTTAAGTTTGGATTATTGATAATTATTAAGTACCTGAAGATATTGTTGATACAGTTATAAAAGCTGTTTCTTGACTGTAACCAATATCATTTCTCGCAGACAATTTGATCTCATAGCTACAAGATGGCTGAAGATTTGAGATTTTATGAATTTGTGGATCAATATCTGCTGCATTGTGTTGGACTTCTAACAACTTTTCGGAACTCAGTTGTTGAGCATTTCGATAACTTATAACATATGTATGGTCTGTACAATCACTAGAGCCACAGACCCATCGAATTTCAATTTCTTTTAAAGCAGATTTTGTTGCACGCAAGTATTTAGGTCTATTTGGCGGGCCTGCAATACATTAAATATATCATCTTAATAATAAAAAAAATAATAATAACTGAAATGAATGCATCAATATTCATACAATTCTTGAAAAATAATAAACATATAAGAAGAAGTAAAGGAAATCATTAGCAAATATTACATTTGGTGAATACCATGGGATTCACGAAAAACGTTCGCTGACCTTATTGATTTAGAATCTATAATAGCGGGACTTAAAATATTATAACTTGAGTTATAAAAATGCCGTTTTAATATTTTCATTGTGTTCAATTTAATATGAGTTGAGTGAATGTTTATATAGTATGAGAGTTTCCTAACGAAAATGCCATGTGATGATATCTTGACTCTGATGAGGTAGGTGATAAGATCTTATTTAACTTAATTCAGGTGTTTGTACTAAATTAAACTATACAATAAGGTGATATATACGTCAATGATAAGCAACATAATGACAGAAATATACAGATGAATTTTTAGAGGGCAACCTACAGTCTTTAAGAAGGTATATATACACTATGTCAAACTCCTACTAGTCCTGTGTCTATAAAGAAGTGATGATTTAAAAGAAAACAAATCATACATCTGACAATTAAATCAAAAACGTACAACATTAAGATGCAATGTATGCCATAAGAAAACGTGCGAGATTAGAATATGGTTTATAATCTCAATTTAGGACTTTTTAAATACTGATCAGTATATTGATAAAATGTGCATTAAAGAAAATATAGAAAAAATAACATTACTGGAAAAGCACATACATATTATTTCTATTTAGATCGGTATTGTACGAATACCTCGAGTGAAAATTTCACTTCAATGTTTTTTGCATGTATCGAACAAGCAAACAGAAATATCAAAGCAGAAAGTAACGTCTCAAATGTTGTTTGATACTTACATGCCCTTGGTGTTGTGAATGACAAATCATAGTTGTCGTGTGTATAAACACCAATTTTGTTTCTGTAAGTACAGGAAAATACTGATTTGAGTTAATTTAATAATGAAATTGATATGTTTTTGCATGTCACTGTTTGTTTCGTACATTTTGTAGATTTTATTTGTGTTAATTTCTAAAACAACTTTCATGTTATGTATCACACACACACATTGATTTATAGCTTAGTCGTTTATATGTGTATTATTTTCCCGCAAAACCCGTTGTATTTTTAACTTGTCTATCGATTTAAAATTTGAAAGATCAATGTTTCATGCTTTACCTATGGGCCTTTTAAATTTTACCAGGCCGTCAACGTTTGGGAGAGGTATTGAATTTCTAATATATTGACCCTGAGCAGAACCAAAGATGCATTAAATGGAAGAAATGCGCATCGGATGCAGTAACTTTGGTACCTTTAATCTAATTCCAATAGTAAACAAATGTCTACGTATATGGGGTAAACAAGTAGTATCTGTTTTACTAATGAATTGAAACAAATTTTTTCTCTTCGAAAAATTCATATCCTCCAAATCAATGTTCGTGAAATATATAAGAACATTTTACCAACCTCAACGAATAATGTATAGTACGAAAATAGCAATTCGTAACTATAAGCCATAGAAATGATTTCTAAAGAAAACTATGTAGTTGTTAACATCAATGTTCATTGTTCTAAAATGAATAGTCGTTATAACTAGTCACCAGATTCTGAAAAGACCAATTTTTGACTGATTTTGTCCTAACATTTCCTTAAGAATATGTTCGGACAAATAAACTCATCATAGACATCAGGATTGTTTACGCCTACACCCGTTCCGTCTACAAAAGACTCATAAGTGACTCTCAAATGAACAAAATTTAAAATAGAAAAAATAAAGTACGAAGTTGAAGATCATTGAGGACCCAAAATTCCGAAAGATATGCCAAATACCGCTAAGGTTATCAATTACTGTGGTAGAAAATCCTTAGTATTTTAAAAAGTTCAATTCAAAATTTAGAATATTCAGAATGTATTAATAAAAATGTCAGATTTTAACTGGTGACACAAATTCAGAGTGTTCAGAATCTTTTGAGACACATTTAACAGAAAAACAAAGGATATGATATCCATCTATGACACAAAATCAGAATATGCACAGCAAAAAACACACCAAAAAGCAAAGGAACAGCAACAGCGCTTAGAATGGCTAGAAGAATTCAGATTTTTTAGAATATGTTAAGATAAAGTCGGACACTATTTTTACTTATCATCATCTTGAGACGAAGTTCATACAAATTCAGACAAACATTGGTCATCTCAAAATCTTATGACATTGTATATACTATTTGGCATAACTTATTTTTATTTTCATATTATTGGAACGTCAGAAGCACACATAAATACAACTCTTCACGGACGAAAACGTTAGAAGGTTCTGTGGACAATTGTAAAAGCCATCTTTTAGTGTGTTTTATCTTTCAACAATAATTTCAAGGCTGGTGGAGTAGAAACTGTTGGTAGTGTTTAGCATTTCATATTGTTTATATTTCTCAATGCTTTGTTTGAAGTGTAGATTTTAGTTACTATTGGATTAATGCTGGAATTGTTGTGTGTTTTCAATCAATCATCCTCAATGTATATCCTCAACCTTGGCTTGGCTTATCGTCTATGTTGCTCCCGACCAAGATGCCCGTTATGACCATCTCTAAAAGTATGATTTTTATTTTTTTCCTTGAATTAAGAGTAGACAAATTCATACATGAAAAACCAACGCACGACGGACGATAAATTAGGTCAAAAACTCTCATTGGTCTTTAACAGAGTGAGCTTAAACGATTCAACATCTATTCAATAACAGGAATGTGTTCAAAATAAAAAAAATGATACATTTATTGCTGTGAGATATGCGAAACGAAAAGAAGCATTACACATTTGAACGTCATGCAAATTCTAAAACAAGCGCAAAAACAGAAGATTTTTGAGAAGATTCTAAAACGAAACAAAGTACGCATTCTACAGTATTTGCTACAGCAAATATATTGTAGAAATGAACTCATGTTTGGAAAAGAGGGTCCTTTCTATTATCAAAAGGAGAACAGGCAACATTAATCATAGTCTTCGTGTGTATGAACAACAATTTTGTTTCTATAATATCAGATAAATGCTGATTCGATTGATATGTTTCACCTTATTTTTACTGGCACTGATTTATAAGCTGTAATTGTTTACATCGTTGATTTTTGGTCTTTAGTTTATGGATAGTTGTCTTATATCACATTTCATAATTGAATAATTATACCATAGAGAGAAGGAATAGGAAACTAAAATAAATGGTAAATAGTTAATTCCAACTTTCAAGTCTAATGGCAAAACTAAGATACATGTACATTGAGGATAAAAGCAATTAATGGTACTTGCCAATCAATTCATTGTGCCACTTTTCTATCATAAACCCACGACGTTTTGGTTATCGATTATCATACCAATTTGCACATTTGACTGAATGACTGTGAACTGATTTTGATACGCATTCAGCAAAGATTACGATTTTGACTATTGAAGTTAAACAAAGATGAAGTTTGTGCTGTGACATCAAAAATCTAACTACCTTTCGGGAACGTTATTTCTCTTTTTTTTAATTGAAAAAGAATTATAAAATTAACCTGGACTATTCCATTTTAAACTGGCTTGATAAAAGTCTAGCTTATTTACAAACCATGGTTTTGACGTTCTCGTACTGAATGCAAATAACAGTTTTCAACTGGACATTTTAGAATCTTTGGGTACAGTCTCTTTTAATAATTGTTCTATGGCACCTTAATGTTAAAAGTTAAGTATATGATAACTGAAATCAACCTAAATAAACAAATAACCAAGCTTACAGTAAATCATTTTGTTTAAGATATTCACGGGTACGGCATCTGTTGAAGCACTGATTTTCATTATCAGGTAACAATTCAGTTATATTATCCCATCCACAATGGGGATCTTTTACACAATCGTCAATCCAGTCATGCTTCTCGCAATTTATAACCTTAATGCAGGTCACAGATGAGTCTGTTCCTATAAAGACCGAGTCATCCTGAAAAGAATATAAAAATAAGAAGATGTGGTATGATTGTCAATGAGACAACTCTCTACAGGAGACCAAATGATATCGAAGTTAACAACTATAGGTCGCCGTACCGCCTTCAACAATTAGCAAAACCCATAACACCTCCAACAATGAACAAAACCTATACCGCATAGTCAGTTATAAAAGGCCGCGAAACGACAAGATGTAAAACAATTGGAACGAGAAAACTATCGGCTTGATTTATGAACAAAATAATGAACGAAAAAAAAATGACATACAGTAACAAACGACAACCACTGAATTACAGGCTCCTGACTTGGGACAGACAGATATAGAATGTGGCGGGGTTAAACTACTTTAAATGCGCCAACCCTCCCCTAACCTGAGACAGTGGTATAACAGTCCACTATACAAATCAGTTGGAAAGGGCTTAACTCATCAGATCGATACAATGCAGAAAGACATCTAACAAAAACACAGACCGAACGTGGTAGGGTCTTTAAACATCCTTAAAACAAACACAAAAAAAACATTAGGTACAGATCTGAGAGTATTCGCAGTTACTGACAGCTAGTTCAAAGCCAATAACAACTAATAAAAAATCATGCATCTAAGACTAAAATATCAATCAGTACACATCCAACATCCAATAGATTTAGTGTTGAAACGTCATTACCAGTCAGAGAAAAACATGACCTATTGCAATGCCAAGATACAGGTATCGACAGATTGTAAAACCATAAATTTGCACATGTATATAAAAATAATATTTAGTTTGATTTTAATTTACTGATAACAAAACCAATATTAATACCAATAAAAACAATATTCAAAGATCTAATTACAGTGTTCAATTGGTAACCTTTAAGAATAAGTTTATTGAAAGGATCGATAAGTTTACCCGGATCGTATCTAAGTTTCTGGGCTCGGTAAACAAAATCTCCGTAAAAATAAGGATGTGCTATCCCGTTTGAAATAAGTTTTCTACAGGTACAGCTAAACTTAGAAACCAAATGTATGTATCTATGGGAAAATTTAGTAAAGGTTTTAAGTAATTTGTGGTAATAAAATCCCTGACTTAATAATTTACCAGTAATACAAAGATCACGTTCATTGAAATCCAAAACGTTACAACAGACACGGGCATAGCGAACGAGTTGTGATATATAAACACCGTAAGATGGTGCCAAAGGAACATCGCCGTCTAAAAAAGGAAAATTGACAAATTTGTCGTAATTTTTTGTGTGAAGTTTCCCGTGCAAAACTGAAATATCTAAATCTAGGAAAGAAAACAACAAACCTTATGAAAAAGTGCATGCGACCGACGCGCTTTTCCGAATTTACCTCTATTATAAGGAACGCTTAAAGCGCTTCGGACGCATGAAATTATTAAACGTGTTGTTTTCAATTTTTTAAAGCCGAATATTTGAAAGCCAAGGATGTTAAATAACCTAAACAGTTGAAGAGCTAGATGACAAAAAAGGACATACATATTATAGCCAATTTAATGAAAGGTCAACATTGTTTAACGGATTTAATACCTTAGTTTCTTAATCATTTCTAAATCTATAGACGGAATATTCCAGAAAAGTATGTTATAAATCATGTCAGTACTAAAGTTCTGAGCACTAAGCTGATGATATCATCGGGGACTGATCGTCGACCACCAGTTTATAAATATTTTAATATAAAACATGAAAGCGTTGTCGAGCTAAAAGGTAAAATCACAAAAATACTGAACTCTGAGGAAAATTCAAAAAGGAAAGTCCCCAACCAAATGACAAAATCAAAAAAAAAAAAAAAACCCAAAACACATCAAACGAATGGATAACAACTGTCATATTCCTGACTTGGCACAGGCATTTTCCCATGTAGAAAACGGTGGATCGAACCTGGCTCTATAGCTAAACCTCTCACTTGTATGACAGTCGCATCAAATTCCATTATATTGACAACGATGCGTGAACAAAACAAACAGACACAATAGGTAAAAATGTCAAAAATAGGGGTACAGCAGTCAACATTGTGTTATAAGCATACCTCACTCGTAATTCAAAGTATCTTCAAACTGAAAGTAGATATCTATCCGTTAAAAAAAACACTTTATGTTACAACTGATCACTGTTGATCATGACGTGATGACAAAATATGAAGTCATTCTACATAGAAGTATTTCAGAAATGTTTTACGAAAATATGTAAGATCATTTAACATATTGAAAACTTCAAAGTATCTTCAGACTAAGTTGAA
Organism: Mytilus coruscus; assembly: GCA_017311375.1. Classification (NCBI taxonomy): domain Eukaryota; kingdom Metazoa; phylum Mollusca; class Bivalvia; order Mytilida; family Mytilidae; genus Mytilus; species Mytilus coruscus. The sequence goes on from CM029601.1 coordinate 15,964,341, forward strand.
CTGGAAATAAATACTTTATAGCATGCACTTAAATTACTTCCTTATAATGTTATGAACTACGCCGAAGAACAAAATGGACATTTGTGTTGGTGTTGCTCGCTAAGGAAATTAAATAAAATCATTCTGAAAGTAATTAGGTCTTTCCACTTTTATGTGGAAAGACCTATTGTATTTGTTCTGATTATTATTTTTTTTTTCTTCCGCCAAATTTTGTTCTCGCGTAAAATTTTTGTTTCGCAATATGTTGATAAGATATTTCTTATATAGTATCATACAGTTTATGCGTTTTTTATTTTCACCCATTCTAAGCCAAACAATTTTCTTTGTAAGAGTTATCTTCCTATTCACTGTTTATTAAGTGTGTGCATCTCCTTCGTAACGAAAAAAGATATCAACAAAATCGTTTTTCTAAATTGTTCGTTACATCCTCAGGAATTTTTGGCTAATTTGGATCGAAGTGATTCGATGAAATTCTATAGGAGTTATCTACCTTTACCAAATACATTTGTCGGTATGTTTTTTTAACTCAGTAAACATTAACCGTATAAATGTAACCCTAGAATTTTTTTATTTGAGGCCCCTAGGTCCTAACTTCGAAAACGAGGTCAAGGTCAAAGGTCAAGGTAAAGTTCTCAATTTTGACTTTTCCTTGTTTTTGCATTTTCTCCAACACTTTTATATATAAAAGAACAAGTGCAAAATGTTTGCTTTCTTGTAATGAAGATATGTTATATTTGATCTGAAACAATCTAATGGCATCTTATAAGAGTAAGTGCCCTTGAAATGTCTAATTATAAGGTTAATTGATTATTACTCCAACCTGGTTCATTATAAAGCCATATGACATTTACAAAAGGTTGGGTGACATATGACCTTGAAAAATGACAACCGGCAGTGACCTTAAGAAAACTGGAAGTAGCCATTTTTGCACTTTTTTCATGGAAAAGTACTCAGAATCCATATATTTTGTAATTTTAATACATTAACTTATCACTAAAGACTAGAAGTGACTTTGTATAAACCGGAGGTGGCCAGTTATCTCCTGGTTTACAGGCAAAAGTATATAGAAACTATATATTATTTGAATCAGTGTGAAAAAAGCTATCATCTGAGACCGGAAGTGACATTTACTTCACCGGAAGTAGCACATTATCTCTCTTATTTCACTCAAAAGTATATAGAAACTGATGATTAGATGCCAATTTTAACTTTGAGTAAACAGGAACTAGCTTCTTTTCAATAAATTTGAAAATTGATGTGGAAAGACCTTCAATTGTTCTCTGAACAATTGGTTTTTAATTTTACATGTATCTGTTAATTTTTTTATCGTGAAACGGTTGATTTTCTAGAATGTTTTGGCTTCCTCAAATCAAAATGGTTGCCTTTCGAACGTATATTTATGTCCGCTTCGAAGTACACAATTTCTAAACTTTCCTATTCGATTCGAAATAATTCTATCATGCCATGCTCTATGCTCATTTCAACATGGGTTGGAATTATATTTGTTAACATTTTATAACTCGCTAACGCTTGATCTAAAGATATTAACAAATATAATGCCTACAAATGTTAAAATGAGCATAGAGCATGGCATGAAGTTATTATTTTTTTAAATAAAAACTGGTTTGCAACATAACGTCCCAATATCTACATCTAATTTAGAACAACCTAAGTAGATATAAGAAGATGTGGTTTGAGTACCAATGAGACAACTTTCAATCCAAGTCACAATTTAAAGTAAACCATTATAGGTCAAAGTACGGCCTTCAACACGGAGCCTTGGCTCACACCGAACAGCAAGCTTTAAAGGGCCCCAAAAATTACAAGTGTAAAACCAACGATCTAATCTATATAAAAAACGAGAAACGAGAAAAACTTATCAACCACATTAACAAACGACAACTGCTGAACATCAGATTCCTGACTTAGGATAGGTGGAAACAATTGCAGCGGGTTTAAACGTTTAAATGATACCAAACCTTCACCCTTATCTGAAACAATTGTGTAACATCACAACATAGAAAGACACACTATATAATATAAATTGAAATGGCTTAACTCAATCAAAAGACATATTAACACAAGCGAACATACACTGAACGAATAAATTTGATCTATGATACAATGTATATACAAAATCAATAAAATAAAATAAAGGATGAATAATTAAAGTAACAGTATTATACTGCTGTGAAATGTTAAACAATTTCAGAAAAATAAAATAAACTTTAACAAAATCCGCCATTTACAATAACATTATACACAGGTCAATGAAAATATTTTTGTTGTTATGTGGAGAATGGAAATATTATTAAAAATAAATTATTTTGATATTCATAGTACGAAGAAGTGAAAATTTATAGTAATACCAAACACTTATCAAAACTGGTATATAGACCAGATATAACCCTGAATAGGTAAACATTAAATAACAAAGAAGCATTACAAATAATATCAACAGGTCAAATTAACAAGAAAGAACGATTTGAGAGTACTCGCAGTAACTGACAGCTAGTTAAAAGTAAAAAACAATTAATAATAAAAAATCATGCATCAGAGACTAAAATCAACTAAAACACATCCTAGGGATTTAGTATTTTAACGTCATGGACAATCAAAGAAGACATGACTTGTGCAATGCCAAAATAAATGTATCGACAGGCAGTAGAATAGTTAGGAGTAAACATCTTTATAGATAAAAATTAACGTTGGTGTGTCTTTATACACCCCGTTTGAAAAGAATACAAATTTAGTTATGTTTTAATTTACTGATGACAAAAACGATATTAGTGCCAATGTAAACTATATTCAAAGATCGAATTACAACATTGGTAAGACAACCTCTGCTAACAAGTTTGTTTAAAGGTTCGATGAGTTTACACGGATCACAAAGTGATTTCCGCGCTTTTAGTACAATATTACCGTAAAATTTAGGATGTAAAATACTGTTTTTAATAAGTTTTCTTCAGGTACAGCTAAATTTACGAATCAAATCTTTGTATCTATGAAAGAATTTAGTAAAAGTTTTAAGTAATTTATGGTAACGAAATCCCTGACATAATAATTAACCAGTGATGCATTGATTACGTTTGTTAAGATCTATGACATCACTACACACACGGGCATAACGAACGAGTTGGGATATATAAACACCGTATGATGGAGCCAAAGGAACATCGCCGTCTAAAAAAGGCAAATTAATAAATAGGGAATGAAAAATCGTCTCTTTTGTCGTAAATTTTAGTATGGAGTTTCCCTTTAGAAATTGAAATGTCTAAATCTAGAAAAGGACAGCTACTGCTGTTTATGTTAGATTTAGTTAAAGTAAGTTCTTTTGGGTAAATTTCGGTAGTATATTTAGAGAACTCTGGATTATTTAACGAAAAATTTCATCCAGATAACGGTAGGAATTGTGGAATGTATCAACCAAATGTAACAATGACGTGTCTTTACTGAGTTTGGTCATAAAATGAGATTCATAGCAATACAGGAATAAATCTGCTATTAAAGGGGCGCACTTAGTGCCCGTAGGAATACCTACTACTTGTCAATACACTTTATCACCGAAACATACATATATGTTGTCCAGGAGAAAATTTAAAGCTTCAATCATATCTTCACATTTCCAGTAAGTGTATCTAGCATACTTTCCTTTTTCGTTACAGATAAAGGCTTTAAACGAGTTACAGCAAATAAATTAGTGGCCATTTAGCCCGTGCAAAATGTCATTTAGACAACTTTCGATCAGAGATCAAATGACACAAAAATTAGCAAATATAGTTCATCACCGTATGGCATCCAACAATAGGAAACACCCATACAGCATAGCAAGCTATAAAAGGTTCCGAAATTAATGTAAATAAATTCAAACGAGAAAACTAACGACCTGATTTATGTACAAAACAAATATGATATAATGCAACTAAAGACAACCATTGAATAACAGGCTCCTGGATTCGGTACTGGCACATACAGAATGGTAGGATTGAACGTGTTAGCGCCCTCTCCCCAAAAAAAATTGGTATAACAGCACAACATAGAACAACAAACGATAAAAATCAGTTGAAAAAGGCTTAACTCATTTGATTACAGAGCCCGTAAAGTAAATGCGCGATTCGCACACACAAAAATCCTCAAAAAATAATTTCCCCTCGCTACGCTCGGTCTTATGTAATCCGTTTTATGGAATTACACCCCCTTTCAAAAATCCTCGGTTCGCCCTTGCATATTGACAATTATAAACTTGACCAGCGTCACTAAAATGTAAAACATTTTCAATGTACGATAATCATTACGTAATGAAGAGATAAAAGAATCTCTTATTTACAAGATTATTTTAAAAAAATCATTATTGCCATTTCTGGATAGCCTGAGACAATAATACTAACTCATACTTAGTATTATAGTTACAAGTAGAGGTAAACAGTTTTTTAAACGAATTATTATTGCGATATTTTGTGCTGCATGGATTTTCATTTTCTAGGGCGATTCTGCATGCATATACATTTGTCTTATTCTCTTGCTTTATAATAAACATTTAGTGTTCAGAATATTTATTTTCAAACGATCATTCTCCCCCCCCCTTTTTCCCCTCCCCCGTCTTTAGGTAGAGTGGAACATTTACTAAGATAACTATCCTGTTGTCCCAGAAAATCATATATCAAATGTGTGTCCTATAATTTTCAAGGCCGTACACTATCCTAGTTTAAACACATAAATTTACATAACTGTTATATTGATATAAAAAAAATCAAATTTCGTTACAAAACCTTCATAAGAAAATGCCTGTACCAAGTCAGGAATATGACAGTTGTTATCCAACTGTTTGATGTGTTTGAGCTGTTGATTTTGCCATTTGATTAGGGACTTTCCTTTTTGAATTTTCATCGGAGTTCAGTATTTTTTGTGATTTTATTTTTCATTTCTTTGTATTTCCTCGTTAAAGTATTCGTTTTTATACAAAGCTAAAATAAAAGTTATTTTGTTTCAATAAAGTAGGAATTCAAGTGTTTACGGATTGAAATAGATTATACGTTATCCTCAGAAATCAATTGTTTTCCAACGAGCCCTCAAACTCCTGTTGAAAGCCAGATTTTAATTTACGTCATACAATTATGCAATATTTTCTATGACAAACCCGAGTCTGCTTTGTAAAATTGTAGGACGAAACCGGGTCGTACACATTGACAAAACCGTGTCCTTTAATATTGACATGACCCATTTCTTTCGTTCCATGTACAGAAATACAAATATTGAGGTACTCATAGTGACTAGTCTTGCAATCTCCGTTTTGATATCTTTCTTTTCGTACCTTTCTTTTTGTACAATGTGCACAATTTAAAGTGAAATTAAACAAATCCGAGGCAAGGTTTACTCAATTCACCATTTTTATGTGCCTTTTTACTGATTTCTAGAACGGTTGTAGAAAATATTACATCTCATAATCGAAAATAGTTGTATGTGTATTTATATTCGTGAATATCATTAAAACAACAAATAAATAAACAGAAATCCTGCCTTTTCTCTGTCTGTTGATGGTCCGTAACCGTACCGGATATTAGATACTACTGAGTCTAAACATTTTTCGCCGGGGTAGTTTAGACACAGTGAGTGAGTTGTTTTCAGATATGAGTACAATTAAAAAAATTAAGGTAAAAATATTTCTGCCCAGCAAAATATTTCACAACTGGATAGTATTTACCTGTGAAATGTTTAACGTCTATTTGATTTTTAATTAAGGTCACCATTTTATATCTAAGAAATTAAGAAAAAAGGAAACAATTTCACTATGAAATTTCTTCCGGAATAGTATGCATATAGTCAGGAGCCTGTTGGTCAGTGGTTGTCGTTTGTTGGATGTGGTTCATACTGTTTGTCGTTTCTCGTTTTTTATGTAGATTAGACCGTTGGTTTTCCTGTTTTAATTGTTTTACACTTGTCATTTTGGGGCCCTTTATAGCTTGCTGTTCGGTGTGAGCCAAGGCTCCGTGTTGAAGGCGGTACTTTGACATATAATTGTTTACTTTTTATACATTCTGACTTGGATGGAGAGTTGTCTCATTGGCACTCATACCACATCTTCTTATTTATATAAAATGAAATTTCCTCCCTTTGATTGATAAATTATGCAAATATGTTCTACCTTGGTGACACATTTATCATTAGGGTTAGGTATATATAGATTGTGAGTACCGTACATAGTAGACAGTGGGATTGTATTTCACACGCTTCTGTGAAATTTTAACCGGAAAGGATTTACTGCGAAATACTTTCCATATAAGATGGAAAGAATTTCACTCCTCGGAAGAAATCTACCCGTGAAATAACATGTGTGGAAACTATTTACGGTGACAAATCTTACGCCGGAAAAAATATCACAGAGGAAGAAATAAACCGTTGCACTAGTGCCTGTATTTGCTACCTTAAAATATTGAAATTGGAAAGCACATCAATGTTTAAACGGTGATCATTTATGTTTTACTAAAACTTCAAAGTATAATAAATGTCCTTAAAATCTTTCATTTTGACTTATAAGACTTGTTAATTAAAATCAAACTGTAGTTCAATTAATATTTCATGTAATGCTGGGCTAAACACATATCCACCTATAAATTCTATCAAGAACTATATGTTTCAGTTGGGTTTTTTCTTCATTGTTGTTACCACTTCTGTATTAAATATCTCAGAAAGGTCAGTTGCTGACCTCAAAGTGTAAGACGACAGTAAATAATCTTTCCAAATGGTAATGTTTGTGCACACTCGATGGTTGACTTGTGTTCTGTTCATGTAAAGAAGAAGATATACAAAGAAGAAAAACAAACAGCTTGCTTAGTGCTTTATTTTAATTTCAGATATATCGATCATGTCATGTCACTTCATAGCCCAAATTTAAGTGAGTGCTTGTCTATCTACAATCTAAGTGAACTTAACCTTAAGATACTACCGACTCTAGAACCTCTGCTTCGTCTCTGTATCTTTACTATGGTATTGATACAGATTAAAGATTTCAAACAAGGATCTACTGCGACAAACTTGACGATTACAGCTTACTTGTTGTCAGTTTCCGCTAACTCCGTAGAAACATACCTTTGTATACCCCTATACTGTCATATGGCATTTGCTTCTCTCAATTGACACTTAAAGTCACGTGCGTCCCTATTTTCATTATATAGATTTATTCAGTAGTCAGTACTTCGGTACGACATGATTTATAACAAACCTTACTAAAATTGTGCGTTGATGAATTTTGAAATTATAAAGAAACTAATGTTTCAGCTTCCTCAGGCAAAGCTGACCTTAAATAGATTCGGCTATTTTTAGGTCCTTTTTGGTTATATAGCTCTTCAACTGTTTCGGTTCTTATACATACTTGACTTTCAAATATTTGGCTGTGAGCGTTCCTGGTGAAGGTAAATCCAGAAAAAGCCTTCGGACGCATGACATTAATAACGTGTTGTTTTCATTTTTTAATAATGTGTTGTTTTCATTTTTTAAGAAACATTGGCGTTCTGTTTATACAAATACTGCTCTAAAAGCGACTGACATCGACACATTACAAATTGGAAGATTTCAGTGTAGTTTGTGTGGTACAGTCTTTACTATTCTACTTAATGTTTTGTTGACCTTTATATATCTTTAATCCGTATTTCGCTATTTACCGTGATGTCGTTGTTTTTTTCCGACTTCTGTTTTTTATTGTACCTTTGGTTTATTCTGGCCTTGCTCCGTTTGGAGTTCATGCGTCTTTTAGGTTTTTATTTATCTTGACTTCCACATTTTAAATGGATTTAGTAAATTTCAACATAAAAAAGTGTTAGTGCCTCAAATTTCAGTAACAAGCAGTGCTTAATGATTTAATTTGATTTTATGTGTTTTAACGCCACTTTTAAGCACCGGTTTTGGGCTTTTTCGTGGCGGCCAGTTTTTATTGGCGGAGGAAGCCGGAGTGCCCGGAGAAAACCACCGACTTTCGATAGGAAACTGACAATCTTAGTAATTTAAGATTGGAGTCGAGTGCACCCTCACGAGCGGGTTCGAACTCACAACCTCAGTGTTGACTGGCTAGTGATTACAGTAGTAACTACTTAGACCACTCGGGGCCCACAGTGCTTAATGATACGATAATGGTTTTTAATGTTTCGTTGGTAAACATCGTTTTTGTTATATATTATACAGTAAAGGCCTTCTTTTACATATCTCTAGTGTATAATCAAGCTAAATGCATTTGTTCGTTGTTCAAAAACCCGTGATAAAATAATCTAATTTTGTGATTTAAAAAACTTTTTTTTTTTAACATTTCAAATGACCCCAATTTTTTTTTTTAGGTGGGTGGGGAGGGGGTGGTCGCGTTATTTTCGAAACTTGTTCTCAACCCTCGTTTGATTTTGATTTTAATTTCCTAAAGGATTTTTCGATTATGTTTTATTTATGTTGAGTATTAAAATGCAGGTTTTATAACAAAAAGAGATTTTTGTGGCTAGCTTTACAGAAAAGGGAGAAACAAAACTCAATTTAATTTGATGTGGATAACTGTAGAGGTTTTGCTACCAATAAAAACATGAAATGAGTGAGAGAAGGTATTGAACACTATTCTCGTTCGCATATATCTGTGACGGAAGTACATTTGTACACGGGACTCCTTGTCTTATTACTTCAACGTCCGTTCAAATGGCTTGAAGAAGTTGTTAGGTAAGGTAATATTTCCCTATATTTCTATCATGGTTAATTTTGGTAATTTTTCTTCTATGTGTGTAGATATTTGTAGACCCCTTTTTCCCCAAACCCAGTTATTTGTGTAATAAAGTGTGAATGAAGTAGTGATAGTCTTTTTTGGTTATTCATTTCATTGATATTTTCTGTAGTCAGGTTTTTTATATTCAAATATTTAACATGACATTTACAAACACTGACCAAGGTATATTACCTTTGTCGATTTTTCAAGTGATATGAATACGATAACAAAGCTACTTATAATCAAGCATGTACTAAATGGATTTTTTTTTCAAAGAAGGGTTATATAATATGTATACGAATTTCGAGAATCAGCATTTGGTATCACTTTTTGTTTGATATCATCTTCCATTGGTAATATTATTGCAACCCATAACTTAACATGTATTGAATGTTTGAAGATATTGGAACATTGAACTGAGCTAACTCAAAAACCTAGAAAGATAACCAGTCATGCTATTCTACGGTAGGTAAAAAAAAACAACGAAAAGATAAAATTATTAATATTTCATGAGAGGGATTACAGGGAATGAGTTATTGGTAATACAAATACTAGTAAAACATATCTGTTGTCATAGGTTAGACGAATATTTAATATCTGGCAAACCAGTAATGTTGAATCAGTCTCTACTGACGAAACGTAAAACCTACAAGAAACCGGGAAGGACTTAGGTACTTTGAAAGGGGAAACAGTTCTAACTTTAGTAGTTGTGTTACTTATTGCTAGTGAAATGCAGTGATAAGTCACACTCGGTACTGTCTCAGTCGAGGAAAAGAGAACAAGATTGTGGTAACAACAAGTGGAACATTTCCAGGGTCATTTCTGACACAGATATTCCATAACAGTCATTCGAATCATGGTCCGTAAAACTTGCGACGCGATGACTTTATCGTCACCATTTTTGGAATTCTTAAGGTACTAGCTTTCCTGTAAAAAGTAGCCCTTTTTTAAAATGAAAACAAATATCATAGGGGACACAAGCCCTGGTATATCGTATCAACGTTGGGATATATAATCCATATCTAGGCGCTGCACTAATGTTGCTACACAGAAACTGTAAATTATCCCAGCAGGCACTCAACGTTGAATAAACGTTGAAATGAGGTTGAAATGGTGATCAACGTGTATTCAACGTTGAAACAACGTTACATTTTTAACGTTGGATAATAAACAAATATTCAACGTTGAATTAACGTTGATCATTTCAACGTTGAAATTGGAACGTTGATTCAACATTGAATAAACGTTATCTTTTAATAAGTATTTACTCACGGTAGTCCTATCATGAGGCCTATATAAAATTTTTTAATTAACTGATGTTTTATACCTTTTGTCAACAACTGATTACATTAAACACAGTGACTGCATTTCATTTTACATTGAAAGGTCCTATCGTACCAACTATTTATCTCAAGTTGTGTGTATGTAGAGACATATAATACAATTATATATCTCTGTTGTATGGAAAGGAGAGTTAAATCGTTTGATACTGAATTTCTAGGGAAAAGAAATAGAATGCGTTTATATAACATAATATTATTGAAATGTTGAACATTAAGATAACATGTAAAGAAATTTGAAATAGTTGATTATTAACAAAACTCGCGATTTTTTTTAATTCATATTTTCGCGGGATTTGAACAGGAAGTTAGATTGCCCATGCGCATTATTTAAACTGGCACCTTTCCTGTTTTTAAAAAGATAGAACAACAATGACAAAGAACGAAGTCGAGGAGAAACTTTCCGTTAATCAAGTATCATTATGGTATGTAGATGTTTCTATGTGGCTATCACGGTATTTCATATGTATGAATTGTATTTAGAAACTCTGAATTGTTATCAATATTGCACAATTAGAGAAAAATACAACGTCAACATTGTATCCCAGAGAACAGATCAGAAGACAGAACACACTGGGAAGGGCCATAGTAAAGAATATATCATCACATATTCCTCCAATTATACTATTTTTGAGAGCACTTAATGTGGAAAGCAGATTTATTTTCATATTAAAGATGAGATAAAAATTGAGACATTAATATTCTAAACTAAAGTTTCAAATAAGAAAAAAGGGGAGGGGTGGGGTCGTAATTAAGCGTTTACATTACTGTGATCGGGTAAATTTCCCGAAATGTATAATATATATATATATGTATCTTCGTTTATTTTAACTTTAAGGCTTGGTAAACTACATCATTTGTGACGATTATAAACAATTAATTTTGACTGGACAACAATGTATTGAACGATCATGTGATGACTGATTGGAAAATAATACTGTTTTTACAATAAACATTATAAAATTCAACAAAATATTAATATTTTACCTATCAGAGGATAACTATAGAATGTTCATTGATAACTGTTTACCTAATTAACATTTCAACAAAAGTCATTCTATTTTTAAAACAAGTCAGTCTGACCCTTATCTGATCTTCATGTGAGTGATCTCTGACTCTGTGAACTACGAGAAATGAAGTGAGCATTGCATCTCCATGTGCGCACATTCAATTATGACTACTTTAAAATCAACATGACCATACAACTTAATAGAAATATTAAAAACAAAAATATGACACAACTTAAGGAAAATAATAGCATTATCACATGCTGGGCAAACACAAATTAAACAATAATTGAATATGTGTTTATTCGACAAAGACAATTATTTATGTGAAGGGTATACTAATGCACATACATGTATAACACAATAAAAAGAATAAGCTATATTTAGTATTAACAAAATAGCCTAGATTGCACTTAGTCTGATTGAGAACATACATGTACAAAATGTACACAGTAAATACTATCGTTCAAAATTCATATACTTCCTTTTCATAAAACATTATCATGTACTGGTCCTTAATGTGTATTTAACAATGCGCTGAATGTTAGGTGTCCTTTATCGTGAACATGTATTTTTTTATTTTACAGAATCTTGTCAAACAAATCGGTGGCTGAAATGTATCATGAATCAGACATGTGGAGCAAAATAAAAATTCAGTTTTGGAAATTCCAGTCTATAAATCATCAAAGGTAGTTTTTTTGTCTGTATATATCGTTTGTGTTTAAGTTTAATCTATTGTTTATCTTATTTTTGTTATTTTACATACCATATTATGTTTGTCTTATCTAAAGTATTCTAGTAAAGAAAGCACTTTATTTAATGTTAATGGGCTTGTGCAGTCATCAATAAAAAAAACTGTCATAGGTAAAATGTTTTCATGGTTATCAATTACATAATCAAACCTGCAATGCTGCAAATCTCGGGTAGAAGCTTCTTCATTAACAAAAACTACTAATAGTACACATTAATGTATATATATATTTTTTTATTAATGATTACATTTGTACCTTATTATATATGTGCTTTGTCGTTATGGTTTTATTTTTCATTGCTTCTAGAAACAAATTGAAAGTGGCTCAAATTTAGGATATCTTTTCAGGACATATTTAATTTATATTTATTATAAACTTATCTTTTCCAGATTTTAAATATACTGCAAAAGTATAAAGATGTCACTGAGAAACACATATCTGATAAAGACTTCTCCTGCTTGAAATTGAGGTCAGCTGCAGAAATATCGCGAAGTGGTGGAAGAAAGTTGACATGCAAAAAGGACAAGAAGAGACATAGATAACAAATGAATTTATAAAATAAATCTTTTATCAAAAGAAATATCATTGTATTACTTAATTTGATATTGTTCCTCAATAAATTTGTATATGTTTTAATGGTTTATACCAATAATAGGTGTGAGGGTAATCCAGGACATTTGGTTTTTTGTGGAGAGTTGTCTGGTTAACAGTCATGCAGCATCTTCTTATTTTCATAAGTATTGTGATCATCCTGATAATGTCTTCACTCTGCGTGGGATATACTACTTTTAAGAAGGGCTTAACATTTGTCAGTCGTTTCATTAGGACTACTTTGAACTTGTGAGAATTGTTGAGAAGTATTCAACATCTTCTCTCTTTTTGGTGATGCTTTCTGTGGTGGGAATAAATGTATGTCATAATTTTTATGCAAACTATGTAATCAAATTCATTAAATGATTTGTATTTTTATAGCTATTCACAACAAGAAAAACTACAAGTAAGAATATATCAAAAATGGTAGGTGTCCACTTGTATATCAATATACATTTAGATAATTATGTATTATATACAAGTCGACACACACAATCATTTCAGCTATTCCTTCTTGTAGTTTTTCTTGTTCTTAATAGCTAAATACACGTTTTAATAAATTTAACATTTGAGTATTAGAGACACAGAAGCCAACGGGATCTTATGATATGACATTTATGGTCTAGATTATTGACTTTGTACACATACGGAATGTTTATCAGTAGCAGTTGATGTATTTATTTAGATGTTTCCCATTTAGGTTATCTATTTGGTTCATATGTGTCTTTGAGGAGAGAAAAAAAAAACATTGTAAAAACCTGTACAGTCTCCTGTCTACTATGTACATGGAACAACAGCACAAATTTGGAAAGCAGGTAAAAATGTATGTAGCTTTATAATAAATCTTATTAATATACTTTCAACTACTATTCAACCTTGAATCAACGTTGTATGGATGTTGAAACTTCAACGTTGAAATTTCAACGTTGATTCCAATTTTCAAAATCAAACATAAATTTGACATTGTTCCAACGTTGAGAAACAACCTTGTTTCAACGTTGAATAAACGTTGAGTGCCTGCTGGGATGCTAGTATGCATATCACTTTAACTCTCGCTCAATCAACACGATCCATCAAAATAAATAATAAAATGCTCAAAATATTTCTAAAATGAGTTTCATAACAGCGTGGACATGGCCACATGGTAATTAAATGTTATCGTGTGTATCACTGGCAGTCGACAACAAAGACTTCACGTAATTACATTATGTGAGGGGCCTCCCAATAGGGATATACATAATTACTATCTTTACACATGTCCATTCATAAAATAAAAGTTTTTGCATGAAAGTTTATATGAATTTGTTTTGAATATATCTATATACTCACAACAAAAAGTTTCTTTTGACAGAATGAGTATATTCAGAGGTGATATCACCAAGTAATCGAGAAAAAGACACGTCATGTTTTTTCTTGAACAAACGTTCTGTGGCGCTTTAAAAAAATAAGAAAACATTTATTCGTACGAGTTGATATAGAGTAACCTACGATCAATTTTCATACTGAGATTATTTTTGTTGGTAATAAGAACCCCGGATCTTCATAAAAAATCATCTTAGTCCTCTGGGCTGCATAATTTTTTGCACGGAACAAAATTGAATTCCCATCGAAGACTCCAACGATCAGATTTTCGTGAACATTTAAATATCATTCTAACAAAAAATAACTCGTGAAAATATCAAGAAGCATATGAATCCGGTCTTGTGTACAAAACTTACGTTGATACCTGAACACGTATAACAAAAGTTACGGGATCTATATTCTTTTACTACAAATTAAGCAGGTAATTTCAATGAATTTGGTCTTCCTGAACTATTTTTTTTTTTTTTTTTTTTTGTTATTTGAGGACGTATATTTGAGACAATTCTGCATATTAAACGTTTATTTGCAATTTTATTCATGCTGATTTCAAAATCCTCTTGCATAGCCACCCCTCCTTTATTTTTACTGAATCAGGAATGGTCGCCCCCTTACCAGTGAAATTGTACTCACTTCTTTTTCGGTCTCTGTGTTTCAATATATATATCCATGAATTTAATGATATGTTCATAATACATCTGTTTTGGAATAATAAATCATGTGCACAAGAATAAACTGGTCAACTGTAACATGAGATAATGTACAGGTTATTATGTCAAAATAGCAGTAACAGTGTAATAATAACCTTTAAATTGGGTGCACTCGTTTAATTATTCTAGTATAAAAGGTATTGTAAACACATTGAATTCATGGATAGATACTGAAACACAAATTAAAAAAAATAAGTACAATTCTAAATTAAATCGCTGTGATCCGTCCATTCGTTTTTCAAATCAACAGAACAGGTGCATTTAACTGGTTGGACACATTTCCTTATACCTTATACGGACATGTATTATTAAGCATCCTTATGCCCCATCAATGCATGTAATAGTGTTTGTTTCCAAAATAACGCATTTTTTTTTTTTTTATTTTGGCGATTGACCTCTCCACTGAATGATTTGCAATGCATGATGGATTATGAAAAAAGTAAAATCACAAAAATACTGAACTCCGAGGAAAATTCAAAAAGGAAAGTCCCCAATCAAATTGCAAAATCAAAAAAACAAAACAAACACATCAAACGAATGGATAACAAATGTCATATTCCTGACTTGGTACAGGCATTTTCTTATGTAGAAAATGGTGGATTGAACCTGATTTTAAAGCTAGCTAAACCTCTCACTTGTATGACAGTCGCATCAAATTCCATTATATTTACAACGATGTGTGAACAAAACAAACAAAAACAATAGATAAAAATAACTTGTCTATAACTGACACACTACTTAATTTTTCACTTATTGCCAGAAAAGATTTTTTCTAATTTTTTTTCTCTCGATTACTTGGTGATATCATCTCTGAATGTCCTTATTCATTCAAAGAAAAGTTTTGCTGTGAGTATATAAATATATTTAAAAGAAATTTCTATAAACTTTCATGCAAAAAAAATTATTTTATGAATGGACATGTGTAAAATAGTAATTATGTATATCCCCATTGAGAGGCCCCTGACATACTGTAAATGCGTGAAGTCTTTGTCGACAGCCAGTGACAGACACGATATCATTTAAATATCAGGTGTCAATGTCTACACTGTTATGAAATTCATTCTACATCCATTGTAAATATCTCGGTGATGATGCATAGGATTTGAAACATTTATTTTTGGCAACGTTGCATTTAAATTGAATCTTCATCGCATCATGTGAATCGTTATGGTAGACTAAATGAAGAAGGTCTTTACTGTATATAATTTACTGTCGTACATAAGTCTTCCTTTTGAATTAAGGTAATGTTTTCTTCGTGTAACACTGTTAATCATTTTATTTTTTGTGATAAAATCTTAATACACACATGTGTATTCTGAAGCATTAACATAAACATATGCATTGCAGCCGCAATTTTCCAGATTACTCTTTGATTCACACGAACTTTAGCTACTAATCTAGATTAAATCCCACCCTTACAACAACAAAAAAGTAACATGGAATAGACGTGTAACCACGAGCACTCATTCACTCCCAAAAACTTAGTTTCTTTTTATTTGCATATTTTTTTTATCAAGCAATTGTTTTAATGAAAAGAACAGCATTGTACTCACATTATGTTTGAGCGCCCAAATAACGTCAGAATTACTCAGAGGTACGTAAGAACTTGAAATGTAGGTATTTCCATTTTTAGAAAACAACTTATAGACCTTCCCAGTATCTGTAAAAGAGTAATGTTTAAATAATAAAACAACAGAAAAAAAGACGACGCCGTAATGATAATTAAAAGTATTCTAAATTTTTAATCGTTAACATTATATGTCCCGAGGCAAAAATCAACAAACACATGAGACACCATTTTCATTAGACATAAAAGATTGTTTCCTTAAACATTTACTATTAAATTCAGCATTGTTGTCATTTTTTTTTTTTTTTCAATTTTATAAAGGAAGCTAGAAGCTTGTTGTCTGAAAAGATGTAATCAAATATGAAAACGCGTCCTTTTCGTCTTCTGTCTCTCAAATACGTTTGAGAAAAAATAATAACCAACTTTTAATGTTCCACGGTAAAAGATGCCTTTCAGAAATATTGTGATAGGTATATTCAACCAGCGGTGTTAATATGTGGATTCTTAAAACTTCTAAATGAGAGGCGAAAGATACCAAATGGACAATAGACGGGGGCCTCTGTGATATTTCAAGTTCGTCACTTTGGTAAACCAGTTACGGATAAATTATACAGAAACAATCTGCAGTATTTTAAGTTCGTCACAAGTGTATATAAGTTGCGGATGAATTATACAGAAACAATCCGGCAACTGTCAAAATACCAAATTATAAAACATAACACACAAAAAACACCAAAATATGACAGAAGACACCACCAACGATGTTCTTGCATTTGGGCAAGAACATGGATATGTGACAGCGTTAAACCCTTAGCAAAGTAGAAAACAACATTTTGATACTCCTAGACAACTCGAAAAAAACTTAATTTCTTTCAAATATTCAGAAATGTTCATGACTTGGATTACTTATATACATATGTTAGAATTAGCTCCTATTATTATCATTAAGCAACACATGACTACTTGAATCTAAAATATTTACTTATGAAAAGTTGTACAGATAATGACTGAAATTATCCATTTCACAGTCGGCATCACAAAAGTATTTGAACTTTGCAGATATATTTAGTCTGAAATAGCTTTCAAATAGTTCGTCTACCATTATAATCACCTTTTGTCATTCTCTTCCCGAATGAACAAAAGTTGACATTTACCTTTGTAGATAAATTTTGAGTTGCATGAAAATTGATGTTGATGTGCATGTACCTGCTCTGTCTTACTTCGTACAATTTTAACTGTCTTTAACTTACATGTTTGTTTATTTAGTTGCACATATGATTATTTTACTTTAAATATTTTAGATTAAATTTGCCTGTTGCTGGAAAAATAATTCGAAAATCGGTTTGATATGGGACGATTAGGTTAATGTTTGCTTTATTTATTGAATTTAAAAAAAAAAACAATTCTCAACTAATCAAATCATTAGTTTCCGCAACGGACATTTTTGAATGTTTTTATAATATACTGAAGGTAATGTTCAATGCATCATAAAAAAAATAATTTTCTTAACTATCCAAAGAGTTCCGAATGTGTTAAACAAACTGAATTGATGGTGTGGTTCATTTTCAAAAAATGTCGAATTTTTTGTACACATTTGCTTAAAATATTATTTTTAAAGGAAATGCAGTTGTAAGTGTTTAAATGAAAGTTTGTAGGATTTATGAGTTGGAACATCAATAATAAACACAATTTTGATCTACTTTGATCAGATTAAAATATATTTAAGTCAGATTTTGGGGTGATTTGTGTGCATACAGTGTCAGTGTAACACATTTCAAATGATTTTTTTTCCTATTTTCTGATTGCCTTGATATCTGCAAAAAGGAACTATTTTAGAATGTTAACAATAACTCTAATGAAAAATCACAGCTTCTTTATAATTCTATGTAATATTTTTTTCTACAAACTAAATTCAATCGGTGTACATGGAATGCATGTCTATCCTGTTACCGCTACTAAATCAACCGTTAAATCGTTTCTCCCTATGAATATGGACCTATTCAGTGATGATTTCAAAAGCAAAAAACATCCTAAACATTTAACAGAGCACGTTACTTGCATAAGAGTGTAGAGAAAAGAAAATTCAAGACATTTAGTGAAAAGAATTAGTAGTTACCCTTTTGTCATGTCTATGCTGTTACCAATATATTTATTAATTTCACCAATATTATACTTGTAAAAAGTGCAATTACGTGTTGGAAACCAAAATCACAGCAGAAAAATATTATCACTTCATCAAAGGGAGTTGTTATTTTTTGTATCCTGTTATGTCTATCCTGTTACTATGGTTACTATGGTTACAGTAACAGGATAGACAAAATTTGACACAAACGTCGTTAAAAAGTTTATAATTACATATAGTTTTACACATAATGAAATGTTTGGTTGTTTGAACTCATTTAAAGGTTACAACGTCTGAATCTTCGCAATTTAGCATATACAGATGCAATACTGCAATCGGTAACAGGAAAAACAAAAAGGGTAACAGGATAAAACCTAATATGGTGATATATTGTTAACGAACGTTCCTGTTACTAAAAGAAAAGGACAAAAGTAAACCAACATGCGAGGGAATTACTTGATGTTGGGATTATTAGAAAGAAAAAAAATATGTTGAACATTAGGAATTACTATCTTAGACTTGCTTAGCTGGCGGTTATTTTTATAACCTTTGAAAACCAATTTTTAGAGGTATTTTTCAGTACAACATGGACAATTGACAAATAATCTATCGTAACACAGAATGTAAATATATAGAAGTTTTTACTCTTGAAAACCATCTTATTAGCTATGAAAAACAAGCTTAAAAAATTTTTTCCAAACCTTTTCTAAACAACCCGAAATTTCTTTTGAACATGGTAACAGGAGAGACAAAATATTGCACCACCTATTAAAAAAATGTTCCAATGTATTCTTGTATGAAATTATCAAGATTGCATGTTCTTATATGTTGTTCCATAAGTACTGTTTGTTTTGATTTGCTTATGAAGAGGTTTGTTTGAATTAGTAAATCTAATTCAATTTTGCAATTTCAAAATTCGACATTTTTTTAAAATGACCCTTGTACCAATGACAAAGAAGTTCAAATATCAGGATGCAATTGGTGAAAGGATTATACTTTTAAATAAAATAACCTTGGTAAAACATTTAATTAACTCGTCTCTAATCTTCTCCTCGTTTTTTCGGAAGTAAAGATTAAACGAGTACTGTATGAACAAGAACACATCAATGCTTACTGGATGCTGCATAAAACACAATATCTGTCATATTACTATGAAGTTCAAGCTGTAGAAGTTCTTCGTCGTCTAAGACAAATATTGCTTTCCCATACATTGGCTGAACTTTCTGATGCATTAATGGATGATCAGCTATAAACTGCAGAACACTATCACTGAGAGACATTGAATCATTTGTGCACTGAAATATTCATAAAATGATAATTTCATACGCTTGTTGGTTCTTTTTTTGAAGAAAAAAAAAACAAAACAAAACAAAACGAAAAACATAAAAAAACTGTTTTTCGATGATTTAATAATTGACGGATGATGTTGTGAGTGAAAGGTTTTAGTATCTGAGAGCGTTTCTCTAAGATTATAACAAAATACTCAATACCGGGTAGAGAAATTATACCTGCCAACGTAGACAAACTAGCCCTAAAATGATTGCAGATAAACAAAAACTGTAACGTAATTGTTTTACATTTCTTAACTGTTAAAATGTTGTACTTTTATTAACGTAGTATTTTTGTCAAACACAACGATGAAGAGTACAAGTCAAAATATTTGACATTTCTATAACAGAACATTTACTGCATTCCGTCTTAAAACGATTTGTTTTATATGTCGTGTGTATTCAGAAGAGGCATAACATTCAGTTGTTTTTCAACGTTGAATATAACGATTTGGTTTCATCCATAGATATACATATGTTGCTTCATTCTGCTTCGGTATTAAAAGAAAAGATACGGCCAGTGGTATGGAAAATTATAATATAAAATATTTTAGTTTGATGTACTAAGTGCAAAAATGTGATAATAAAATGACCTTGTATATACGTTAAAATGACAGAAACCTTCTAACAAGAACCTCAAAAACTTTTCAGCTTCTTTAAATAGCTGTCATCTCTTATTCCTAACCTATCAGCGAAAGAGAGATTATATTGCCATGGAAAAAACACGCAGATTTTTAAAAGTTGACATCCAGTTTTTGTAGGTTTTTCATATCTATTTCTTATTGCTCAATCTTTGTCTGTTGGTAGATATTCAGTGGATTATTTGTTTGTGTTTTGGTAAATTTGTCTTCCTCTGCTATGGCATTGTTGACATTCGACGACCTACAATTAGACTATCCCAATATTGTGATGTCCTATGCTGTTTTTTTGTTCTATTTTAACCTCGAAAGTAATCATTCTTTGCAAAGTATATAATTAATTGACTTGACACTATAACATCAAGTTTGCCAGCTTTGTTTCGTTCTTAACTAAAATAAATGAAATTGGTTATTTATTTTTATTGACTTATTTCATACAGTTCCTTTTTAATTGTCTAATAAAATCCAAAGATTCAAATGTCTTTTGAACGAGTGTACAAATAACATCTTAATTCATAAATAATGGAAGCACATTGGTAAATTATAATTTTCGAATGTTCCAAGTATTGGAATACTAAAATATTTTCCAAGATACGATTCTTTTTGATAACAATCAGATTGAGTATTTTTATTTCTCTCACAGGCAAAAAGGAATAAAAAAATGTCGTATATATATTGTATATATGGCCTGCAATACTTAAAATATCAAATCAAATGCGACCGAACACGATTGCTTATTCATTCATCCAAATTCATTCAAAAGGCTCAACTTTCTATAGGTTTTTGAATAAAGAAAAAGAAGAACCTTAATCCCTACCCATTTTTTGCGGCTAAATCTGTTGGATGTGGACTGATTGATACTTAAGTCTTGTATAACATTATTTTACTATTAGTAAATTACAGTTGTAATTGGCTTTGAAGTAGCTTTCGGTAATTGTAAGTACTTTTATATCGGTACTTTGTGTTTATTGTTTGTATGTTGGTTTTTGTTTGTGCTTTGCACCGATCTATTGAGTTTAGCCATTTGCAACTGCTGTTTACAGTTTGTTCTTATGCTGTGCTGTTTGACCACTGTTAATTGTTATGGGAGAATTGAACGCTAACGAACATGTTAAACCCATCACATTTTGTATGGCTTTGTGTCTGTCCGAAGTCAGAAGCTTATAATTCAGTGATTGTCGTTGGATCATGTCTGTTATATATGCTTTTCGTAAATTGTATTGTTATAGGTTAGTCCGATAATTTTCTTGTTTGAACTGTGCCTTATTTTCCATATCGGGGCCTAGTATACATTGTAGCTGACTATAATGGTTCATTGTTGAAGGGCGTATGGTGACCTATATTTGTTATATTCGTCATTGAACTCTGATAGATAGTTTTCTCATTAGCAATCATACCACATCTCCTTATTTTAATAGAGACATTGGTTGTAGAAAAAAAATCTTTTATTGTCTGACTGCAAGAATATAATTGTAGACAACATTAGATCACTGATGTTTAAATCCATAAGTGAGACCATGTAGTAAATCTTTTTTGAAAAGTCATATAAAGCGAAAAGAAATCAAAAGTTTTGACATTTCTGCAAAACCGTGATTGCAGATTTTGGAGAAGAAAAGTACTTAGGAAAGAATAGTGGTTAGAGGTACAGGGGGAGGGTTGAGATCTCATAAACATGTTTAACCCCGCCGCATTTTTGCGCTTGTCCCAAGTCAGGAGCCTCTGGCCTTTGTTAGTCTTGTAATATTTTTACTTTTAGTTTCTTCTGTATAGTTTGGAGTTTAGTATGACGTCCATTATCACTGAACTAGTATATATATATTTGTTTAGGGCCAGCTGAAGGACGCCTCCGGGTGCGGGAATTTCTCGCTGCATTGAAGACCTATTGGTGACCTTCTGTTGTTGTTTGTTCTGTGGTCGGGTTGTTGTCTCTTTGACACATTCCCCATTTCCATTCTCAATTTTAGAACATAAGAAATATGTTAAGTTTAACATCTTGATGACCCGTGTCTATTTTATTCTATATTAACTTTTTTTGTGAAGTTAAGATACCAGGTGTAAAGACGGGGACTTTCAACGTCCTTTTTTTATGTTAATATCACTGGAGAGAAGGACGGGTTTATGAATGATGTAGGGGTGTATGTGGGATTTCCAAGTTTTGCTGTAAATTCTGTAAATCAGTTATTCTACACAATTAATTTTCAAGTTGTTTTCCTGTATCTCCATATCATGCTACTAAATATTTTTTTTTTAAATCTACGTATTTTACAATACCATTTTTATCACAGTTTATTTGATATAACATATAATGAAAAGCATTAATGATTATCGTAAAATTTTAAAATAAACATGGTTTTATCACATCCACTTCATTTGAACTTTGGTAGATAGCTGTCTCATAACACATCTCCTTTTTTATATGTTATGTTAAATGTGCTTACTTGGCCTGGTCTAGGGGTAGGGACAGTTGTTACTTCCGTCCAGAATGAGTTTGCAGTTGTTTGCTCTTTAAAAGATCCGTCCAGGATAGCATCAATACTAGTTATATTAAAAGCACATATTGCCGATGCCGGTGTTCCAGTTCTGCAAATGTAAGGTGAATGAATGTGATAAGTTACATATGAATAGTGTTTTTGTTGCCTAATGCTATGTTTGTTTGTTACCTAATGCTATAACCTGCAATGACCTGACATTATGCATACACTTCTGGTGAATTTGAAAGATAGGGATGAAAATTATTTCAGATTTCCACATACTTAATAAAAGGCAAATGCAATTTAGAACATGAAAAATTGTTCATGTATAATAGTGGATTTTAGAATAATGTATAACATATTAGAATATACTACAGGGTTATTTCAATTTTGAAGACTTGTTTTAATATTCTAATACTAATATTAAAAAAAAAACATTTATATTTTGAACAACTTATTCAGATGTTTCATCAGGTTTTGTTCCGTTTGGTGATCTAAGACTCCCTGATGTTTTCTCTTGATTGATCTATTCAAATACATATTCAAATTTCAAGAAGAACTAATTATTACATAATTACATTTAGTTCCTGTTAGAAGTTCTGTAATTCAGCAGTACTGACAAATAAGGTAATCATTTTAAAATGATTATCAGCTATCTAAGTTTAAATTAGCATAATGAAGTGTTGGAAATGATAAACCTGATATTTGGATATTCTATCGTTTCATACATGAACTAAACGATCAAAAGAACCTGTATCGCTTACCTGATACTTTTGCATAGAATTGATGCAATGCAACAAAAAGTGTTTGTATTGAACAGAAATTATGTGTGCCAAAATCTTTTCGTGTTGATAATTTGTGTAGGTCTGGTTTTCTTGTCATTCATTACAGTTCTCAAGATAATAGACACAATTAAAAAAAAATGGGTTTACATTGTGATTTATTCTTTCATATAATCTTAGTTGTATAGATTTTGTTTTGTGATCGTATTTACTGTCAAATGCACATTTTTTTTTTCTCGAGATATCAGGGAAATCAATTAAAATTTGTCAATCATTTAAAGGCAATAATTCATATAGAAGTCGACTGATTATTTCTTCATTCAACAATGTGTACCTCTTAATTTGTTGATCATTTCTGCTATTTACGGTACGGTTCTGTTTTCTATAGCATTTGTAAAGTCAGAAAAATTGGGACAAAATTCTTATTAAAGGGCAAAAACGTGTAATAGGAGTCAAATGATAATGTTGAATGTTTTTTTAGATCTCATCTAGATGACAAATTTCGCTATTTACAGTTTCTCTCTAAATAGTATATTGCTTGAAATTATTGGTAAACTTCCAAATCTTAAAACTAGCCAATAGCAATAACTCCTATTAGGAGTCGACTTACGATTTCGGCCATTTAACTTATTTGCAGATATCATTTTGCCTATTCCACGCAATCTACCGTTGTCAAAAAAATGGTAAACATCGTCAATGGTTATTGATAGTTCGACCATTGACTATTAAATGATTGACTGATTGATTGATTGATTGATTGTTGGTTGCTTAATGTCAAATTGCAAATATTTCATGCATGTTCAGGCCGAAAACAAATTAACAGTGAATACAATAGGTACATCTTGTAGGTCCTGTAATAGAGTCCGTCCGGAATGAAGGTCTGGGAAATTTGGACTGCCACTGGAAAATGAGGGTAAATTGGATAGGTATAGAATATTGCTCTGCAACAGGCCACCTATGGACCCCTCCAAGAGTTTATACAAGGGTTCTTAGTGTGCAGAGAGCGTGGCACTCTCTACCCGAGGCATCGGCTTTAACATCCCCATTCTGACCGGGACTTGTACATCCCGCACAGCCATACGGATATCCCACTTTGGCAAGAGTTTTACTGCCGGTCGATAGAAGACCACGAGTCGCCGTATTTATATTCCATAGTCACCCTTTGGGGACAAATAAATGATGTAAGTGTATACGTAGAAAGTTTCTATTATAATTTATGACGATGAACAATTATTTCACTTGGACCTTAAAGCGGCATTGACTCAAACTATCAAATTTGATATATTACATTCTATTAGATATATCAACATATTTCAAAAATATCATAGGAATCAATTAACAATGAGTGAAAAGATAAAACAAGAACCAGCATTTTCAGACTGACCCTATCTAATTTAACATCAATTTGATTTCCGAGATTGTGTCATTGTTTGAAAACACAAATCATACTTTTCTCCAACTTATGTTTTCGAAAACATAGTTATTGACGCTTTAGGTTCAAGACAATTTAGAATTTTAACTTTGAAAGAGATATGGATTTGTTATTCTTGTAAGACTCAGATTGAATAATGTATTATTTAGAAATTAAAAAAAAAATTCTTTCATGTCATGTTCTAATGGTAGTTTTATACATGGGGAGGCATATACTGATCATGTTGATTAAACCTGAGTAGTAATATATTTATTATTAAAATATCCTAATACCGTGCGTTAGCACGATCTTAAAACATAATCGGCGACGCTGAATGGACTCGAATTCAATAGTTATAGGTCATTTGAAATATGATTGCTGCTTCAATGAGAATGAAAATTTTGAAACGCAGGGATGCACAAGTACTTAAATACATGATGAGCAGTATGACTAAAAGGGACATACGGAAATAGTCAAATACATCTCAGGTCAAATGTGCTTGATTGGGATTTAGAACCTGGGTTTCTTGATAATTTCTAAATTTATCGACGTAGAATTTAAGAAAGGTTATCTTTAAAAAAGTTAATTTACTTACGTTGTGGTAAATAAACCAAAGAACACATTGTCCCTCATTGTTACATCTTCTAAAAACGAAATAATTTATCTAACTGTTTTATTTTGTTTTTAGTGAAAAGTGAAAATAGATCAGGTGAATGTTTGTTTTATTAACACACATGAATTGTAAAATATATTGTGGAATTAAAATTAGGTGACAGGGATAACTGTGAACCTTAAATAAAAATAAAGAGAGGTATGATTGCCAATGAGACAACTATCCACCAAAGTTCAAATAAAGTGGATATAAGTAATTATAGGCAATCGTACAGCCTTCAACAATGAGAAAAACCCATACCGTATAGTCGGCTATAAAAGGCCCCGACATGAAAAATATGAAACAAGTCAATTGAGAAAATTAACAGCCGAACTTATAACAAAACAATTTACAAAAAACGAATATGACAGACATGAACCAACGACAACCACTAAACTACAGGCTCCTGACTCGGGACAGGCACATAAAGGATGTGGTGGGGTTAACAATGTATGTGAGCGTTTAACCCTCCCCCTAACCTGGGACAATGGTGTTACAGCACAACATAAGAACAAACTATAAAAATTAGTTGAAAAGGCTTTACTCATCAGATCGATACAAAGCAGAAAAACACATAACAAAAACACAGACCGGACGTGGCAGGGTATTTTTACATCCACAACAACAAAAAGACACAAAGTACAGATCTGAGAGTACTCGCGGTCACTGACAGCTAGTTCAAAGCACTAATAAAAAAAAACTCATGTATCATCGACTCAAATACCAATAAGTACACTTCCAACATCCAATGGATTGAGTGTAAAGACGTCCTTAGTCAGAGAAAAACATGACCTTGTGTAATGCCAAAATATAGGTATCGACAGATTGTAGTACCGCGAACGTGTAAATGTTTAAACAATAATATTTAGTATGGTTTTAATCTACTGATAACAAAGTCAATATTAATATCAATAAAATCAATATGAAAGATCCTAATTACAGTGTTGAACTGATAACCTTTTAGAATAAGTTTATTTAAAGAATTGATAAAATTACCCGAATCATATCTAAATTTCCGGGCTCGGTAAACAACATCACCGTAAAATTTAGGATGTGCTATTCCGTTTGAAATAAGTTTTCTATGGGTACAGCCAAACTTGCAAACTAAACCTTTGTACTATAAAAAGTTCATTTAAACACAAACTTCGATTTTACAAAGTGACTAGTATAAACAGAGTGAATATGGATGGTGTTGTAAATGATTTTGTGTTTAAGGTTATTATAACACTTATGTTGTACGTACTGTATATTGTTTAAGACCGTATGTTGATATTTAGATGTCTTTTTATTTTTCTTTGTTTACAGGTTGCTGTCTTATTGACTTATATCTCATATATCCTTTACATCTTCATACAATACTTATTGGATAAAAGATATATTGCTTACGAATATCAAAAATATACCTGTTTTAGTTTTTTTTATTTAATACTATATTTTGTTTTGGGTATTTGAACCACTTTCACAACTTGTAAGTATGGAATAATTCTAAGTAGCTAAATGATTATGTCAGTTAAGACAAGTGAACGGCAATAATATATTATACTAATATTTGTATCGCGTCGTTTATGTCGAACTTCGATGTGATAAATGCATGGTTTTCAAGTGCATATTGTAAAGGAAACAGCATGGCTATAATAACATACTGCAAATTATTTAATTCATACGTACGGATTGAGTCAAAACACACTTGAAGGTTTCCGGGAATAAAACAATCAAGTCTTGCTTTCTGGAAGCTTGTCCATTTATTTCGTAGCAGCGAATTACCTCCAATGTCTTTCTAAGTAATCAAAAAAGTATTATTAACAATTGATTCCAAGAATTTTGAGAGAACATTTTTTAAAATGAAAATTTTACCAAACCATTAAAATTGAAATCTGGGAAAGCACTTCCGTCAACAAAATCTTATTTAAATCGCTATATTATTTAAACATATGCCTGTTCACTTCACATGATTCAGGTGATAAAGTGACTGAATGTTCTTCAAAGCGGATTTAGTCTCAAAACGTAGTTGCTAATCTATTAAGTCAATTAAAATAAGACAGGTCTAGACACAAACTGGATAATATTGGATATACTCTCAGATCTGTACTTTGTGTCTTTGGTGCTTTTGTTAGTTGTTTTTGTGCTTTCTGTTGATCTGATGAGCTAAGCCTTTTCAAATTTATAGTTTGTTTTTCTGTTCTGCTGTATCACCACTCTCCCAGGTTAAGGGGTCAGGCGCTCACAAACATATTTTACCCCGCAACAATTTAGGAGCCTGTAGTTCGGTGGTGTTTTCGAGGGTTCATGTCTGTCATATTTGTTTTTTGTAAATTGTTTTGTTATAAATCAGGCCGTTAGTTTTCTGGTTTGAATTGTTTCACCTTTTTCAGGTCGGGGCCTTCTATAGCTGATTGTACTGCATGTGTTTTTTATCGTTGTTGCAGGCCGTACGATGACCTATAATTATATTGAATTGCTTATATCCACCTTATTAGAACTCTGGTGGATAGTTGTCTCATTGGCAATCATACCACATCCTTATTTTTATACAGAAATTGCATTAACTTCAAACGGATTGACCATTTGAGTCAACATAGTATGAAACATAATACGTGTCCATAGGACATCATGCACCACTAGCAATATCACATTCCAATGTTTACTGTACCGCAAAATCTAGGTAAAACCCTATTATTTCAAAATGGTTATATCAAAACAAACATATGTATTACGTTTCATGTTGATATGAACACAAATTAATTGTACCTTTAACAATAAACGGCTGCGCCATGAGCGCATGATACGCCCGTCGTCTTGTGTGTGAATTTTTATGCAATAATCATAAATAGTTTCTGACATACGGCCTGACATGCGAAACCCCCGCCCCCCGCCCCCCTTTTTTTTACAAAAAACTCAATATCTCTAAAATAAAATTTTGAATCAAAACCAAAAAGTATCCAGATCTTTAGATTAATATAACTAAGAAGTGTGTAAAATGTTGAGCAATAATCATAAATCGTTTTTGAGATACGGCGCGACATGTGAAAACCCCCCTTTAAAAAAAAATCAATATCTCAAAAATAAACTTTTGAGATCAAAACCAAAAAGTATACAGATCTTTAGATTAATATAAATAAGAAGTGTGTAAAATTTTAAGCAATAATCATAAACTGTTTTTGAGATATGGCGCGACATGTGAAAAATCCCTCCCCCTTTTTTAACAAAATACTCAATATCTCTACGAAGTTATTTTCTCACTCTGTTAATTTTTAGATAAATGAAAAAAAAGGTATTGACAATACGTGTAAGAATATTTTGTTGAAACAATAAAAACAAAAGCGATATCAGCAGATTATAGTTGTCCAAATTAAAATAGATGGCAGGAATCAAAATAAAATTTTAATTATTTTGTCTGGTTAGTTGTTTTAGAATATATTTTAAAATTGTACTTATTCTATAGACAGGAATTGAAAACATGATTGACGAAACACTGGATATTGGAGTTCCTTTAATTCATACCTTGCAAACTTTTGCAACTCGTGAATATATCTTTTTTTCTGATGGATCAGTTTCAACAGCTGTTTCGCGGAAGAAGATAAACACGCGGTCACCAACATCAAAAGATCCAACAAACTGTGGATCTGAAAAGCAGAGTATTCTTCATAAAGATTTGACAGGACGGGTGCCACATGTGGAGCAGGATCTGTCTACCCTTCCGGAGCACCTGAGATCACCCCCAGTTTTTGGTGGGGTTCGTGTTGCTTAGTCTTTGTTTTTTTATGTTGTGTCATCTGTACTATTATTTGTCTGTTTGTCTTTTTATTTTTGGCCATGGCGTTGTCAGTTTGTTTTCGATCTATGAGTTTGACTGTCCCTCTGGTATCTTTCGTCCCCCTTTTATCTGCTATGATTCTTGCCTTTGAAAATTAAGGTATTAAAACGATATTGTGCCAACACCTCAATTCAAAACAATTTGTATATGTGATATTCATTTGTATGTGTGTGTCGTCCAATTACAGTTCTTGGATTTCAACATATCTACAACTGTTGCATTTGTACAAAGATTACATAATATGTTTTAATATAACACGTCTCTAAAATATATATATATATATTGTTAATTGTAAAAGGCCATTTTATTAGATTATAATTTGAGATGAAAACGGTGCTTGGGCCCGTCTTAAACTTGCATTGAGGTGAGAGTTTTTTTATCTTTGTTGAAAGGCCTCGCTGTGACTTTCAGATCAAGAACAGCAATAAAAGCACTGTTCCTTTTATTTTTGTGTGTTTTTGCTGTGCATGAACTGATTTTCTGTCATGGATGGATAATCATATCCTTTGTTTTTCTATTAAGTATATACAACTCCCCCAAAAAAAAAGATGAATCCGGTGACCCCTTATAATTATTTTCATTTCATTAGATCGAAAATGTTCAACAACAAATCACTTTTGAATAAAAATCTGTCGAAGGAATTTCGAAAAATAACAATTTTCTGTAAATAATTAGATCGCATTAATAACTTATTACAAATGTAACGTCCTGAACATGTATGAAATATTTCCCACTGGACGTTAAGCAAACATCTATCAATCACTCATAACTTTTTAATTGATTGCATCTCTGGAAGTATAAATGCTACATTAATCAATTTGTCAATATTCAGATGCAGTTCAACGAATTTAAAATACATACACAATTTCATTAACTTTGAAATAGCGGTTCATTACGTATGCTATGCCTTCCGATATAAATATACCTTTTTCATTAATGCATCATAAATAAAATAATGATTTGTCCTAATATTTAACAAGAT
Organism: Mytilus coruscus; assembly: GCA_017311375.1. Classification (NCBI taxonomy): domain Eukaryota; kingdom Metazoa; phylum Mollusca; class Bivalvia; order Mytilida; family Mytilidae; genus Mytilus; species Mytilus coruscus. Next base: position 15,994,598 of record CM029601.1, read on the forward strand.
GTTGGGTTGACATCTTACCTTTCATCCACTTTTCACTTATTACACCTTTCATATATTCAGGTGTACCAGATATTGGCCTTTGTATTGAAGATTCAGTGTGAAATGTAGAGGCATAATACATTAATTCCTCGTCGTTTGGATTTCCTGATTCTAACAAATTATTATGAAATATCATTGCGAGTTCGTAAGTGTTATAGATAAACAAAGATGGTGTGGTGTGACTTTGAGATGAAGAAAACAAAACAAGCGTTGTTTCCTCCCTTTTAATTTTTATTTAAACTGGAACACACCCGCGAAATCGCGGGTATTTAGAGCGTGGTTGAAAGTATGTAAACTGTTGTAGGATGAATTTTTGTAAAAGATTTTATTACTGGAGAATTTCAGGAACGGTATCAAAAGTCATAGGTACTTGGTGACAGGACAATTTTTTTCAGCCCTCTCCTTTTTTTCTAGAGTCCGTTATTTTTTGTTTTCTGTTTTTCTGTATACTATGAACATACATATACTATAAATAAAGTGTATTTGCTATTTACTATCAATTCCAAGTTTACTATCCACGGCGGTCACTGATATATTATATAGAGACTCTCTATATAATATATCAGTGACCGCCGTGGATAGTAAACTTGGAACATAGCCAGAAATTAGTAGTACTTTTGCTAATTAATATTCATAATATGTAAATGAGAAATGTACCACGTGATAATAGTTTGAACTGGACTGGCTTGATATCATTAAAATCTTTAAAACACGGATATTATAAGTTTCCCGTCACAGAGTCCTTGTTTATAATCACTCTGATATTTCCGTAAAGTTGTCAGGCGGTCAAAATAAAAAAAATGAACGCGAATTTGGTGAATTTTTCGTGTTTTCGTGAGTTTATTCTTCTTGAAATAGGGGCATTTTAACTTTACGTGGGAACCTAGAGTTCAACGACTACACATACAAGGTTTAGACTTGCTTATTCTTTGGCCATTCAAGTTTCAAGTTTCATCCCCGCAACCTGTTTTTGTAATGACCTTGTTAGCCAATTTTCAACACGAAGTTTGCAAATTTTACGTTTCAGCCATTTTAGCCTGTATTTTATAGTGCAATGTTAAAAGCCTCTCGCTTCGATTTTTAAAATAGCTGAGGAACCTTGATTTTTGCAACGACAGTCATTATGTTTCGTTTAAATGGTGTATATTGTTGTGTATATTTATTTTCTGTCCCCGCTACCTGTCTATCACTTAAATTAAAGATAAAACAGACATTTTTTTCAAAATTCCCTATCATTTCAATATAATTTCCGTGACCCGTATCCGATTTCTTTTGTATAATATTCAATTAAGCAAAGTGGCGTTGATTTCTGGATATGACTAGTCTCTATATAATATATCAGTGACCGCCGAGGGTAGTAAAGTTGGAATTGATAGTAAATAGCAAATACACTTTATTTATAGTATATGTATGATCATAGTTATACAGAAAAACGCGAAAATAATTGTCCTGTCCCCAAGCACTTATGAAAATTATGTGTAATTTTAAACAGTCCTAAACGAAAGTCTTGTTTATGACTTAAAAGTCTGTCCGATGACGGAAACAATATCCGGATGCCTTTATTTTCCTTTGCCTCCAAAAATAACTCAAACTGGATAATTATAAGCGAGGATGACAAATGCGACTATGCATGATACTTATAGGACACAGAGACATGATGATTAATTTATTGTGGAAGGAAGAGAAGCGACACACAAAATGAGGTCTTCTCATTTGTAGATACACTGTTATTGTGTCCTGAATAATACACCATATCCTTTTATCCCACTGAATTTTTAATCGAATTTAGTTAACCAAAAACTACTTAAGATCATGTATTATCGCGTACTTAACGGTAAAACACTCCGGCTTCCTCCGCTAATAAAACTGTCTGTCGTGGTATAGCCACGGTCGCTGAACATGGCATGAAACGAAAAACACAAAGCATAAAAAAAAACTAACGTAAATTTAAAAAAAAACAATTACATGATTAACCTCATCTGATGAATCTATGTGTTTGCATGCTGCTTTCACAAATATTTTGTAAATAACAGAAATATGATACATCATCATTGAGTGCAAAGATTTACATATCCTATCCTAAAGGGGATTTAAATTTGTGCAGACAATTTTTTCCTCATTGTTGAATTTTAAAGATGTTCAAAGTTGAAACCTTAACACAGACTGGATGCTTTGTACTTAAAGTGAATATGCCCTACTTTTACATTCTATTTTGGCATAGCAAACAATTTTGTATTCTTATATTTTACTAAATTATATTTCTATATTTCAACATGGATTTGCATGTCAACATTAAAATACATGAAAAGTCAGGGGGTGAAACTTCGATATTTCCAATGGGTAAGCAATTCCTGCTCAACTAGTAAAACGTGTAGTGTAGTTCCAGTTTAAATCAACTAATAAAATTTATCCACTAATCACGCGTCACATTTTGGCGGTTTTGAAGAAGAAAAAAAAAAAAAAAAACGTTTCATAATATAAAAATTGTAAATTTCTTGTCAAATAAATGTACTTTAAACTCACTGACATATATTGCTGTAAAATTATCAAACGGATCATTGGAACACGGAACACTTGAACTGGTATAGGTCATGTCTGTTATATTGAGTTCAAAGCCTTTAGGAGAATCTGCATTAGTTCCACATAAAATCAGTGTATCCTCAGTCTTTTTTGTAATGAATCGCATGTGATTTTGACAATAAGGAATCTTGAATAAAGAGGAAAAATGATTCACTTTCAAATTAAAAATATTTTTGTCTTCTAAATACACAATTCTGAAAAAAAAAAAAAAACATTTAATGAATGGCTATTATTTATTTTGAATTTATTGAACCATAAAATTAGTTTTTGACTCTTCACATTGAATAATCCGCTTCTGTAAAATGTGAAGAGTCAAAAATTAATTTTATGGTTCAATAAATTCAAAATAAATTATTGCCATTCATTAGAAATAAATTTCTATCAAAAATAAGGCTCAAAGAACTTTTTATATTATTTATATTAACAATAACAACGTACACACATGTTGGCGTATGAATACACAACGTCAGAGTGGGCGTGTCGCCATAAAAATTGACAACATTGAAAATAAAAGTAATACTTTTAACCAATCAGAAGACAGTAAATACACCAAATTTATTTATTCATTAATAAACATTTGCCTATTAATCGTAAATCAGGTAAAATATACAAATTTCCAATATGATGTTCTTCAGACGTTTTGAGTACATATGAATATAAATTATATAAAATAATGGCATTTTTGTTTTTGATACTGACTTTATCAGAAAGAATATCAAGCGAGCCGAAGAACAGTAGCAAACAATAAAATGCCATTATTCTTTTTATCGGTAATTTTCATGCAATTGTCTTAACAGTATGTTTTTGGGTTGAGAATATGAAATAAAATGAAATAGTTAGTAAAACTTTTTTTACGAGTACAAAACTTTGTTATACTGAGTTGTTCGGTTGTATGAATGAAGTCGCGTGCATTTTATTGATGAATTATCGCGGATGGATATGAACGCGTGACATCGCTGTACTGTTACGTGACGTCATTGCCTAATATTTTCGAGAACAAGTCCTGGCCATGATATACAAAAATATTAGGCAGTAAGATCAAAGGGAAAATGTACAAATTGCCGATAATAGATTTTCTTTGATATTGAAAGTAACATCAATTTTAGTAATCTTTCTATATCCATGACAACACATACCTTGTGCCTGATAACCTGAATTAGTGAATGCTAAAACAATTTATGATAACATATTAAGACAGGTTTGATTATCAAACTTTTATTTAAGAACATGCATGGGCTTTTAACAAATTCTCATCATCGTTTGTTTATGTTTTTGACGACATTTACTTTCACATTCGTGCATTTTCCCCTTTAGAATACTAATACTCTTACGTCATCGTTCAATGACGTCATTTACACAGTCTGACCTCGGATAACTCATTCATAAAAGAAAACGACATGAGAGTCAGCGTCAAACTGAAACTGTAACATATTGGGAAAAGATGCATTTTTCGACTGATTTTTATCATCATTAAGACTGATTTAACTTGGAAACGAGTTCATGGCCCCTTGTTTTAAAAATGACATTTGGCTTGATTATGTGTGAAGATTATTTGTGCCAATTTTTATCAACAAATCACTGATGAAATTTTTTGAAATAAGAAATATTTGAATTGACTTGGTGAAAAATAGCTTGTATGCAACTTTTCGTAAAAAATTCACCGTGGGATCAAAACTGTATCGTATGCCCTTAATGAAAACCGTATGAATGACAACAGAATTAAATTGAACATTGCTAAACAGAAATACAAACAAACAGGGATGAGACTCAAGAGACAGTACCAAAACCAACAAGGAATTATGTTAAATCGGTTGCGTAGAAATAACCCGAAAAAGTTTTTCCGGAAATTTAAAAGAACACGGAGTAATAATATGAATTCTATAACACTGGAACAATTTCAATTGCATTTTCAAAATTTAGTGTCGGGAAATACGCATAACGAAAACGAAAATCAAAAAGAGTCAATACAAAATGTGTTCGAAGAATTAGACGCCCCGTTCACTGAGAACGAACTTAGTTATGGAATACGACAACTTAAACGAGATAAAACTCCTGGATTTGACAACATACTAAATGAATACCTAATTACTGGTAAAGCTGTGTTGACACAAGTCCTGTGTTAACTATTTAATAACATTTTAAACACTGGAAATTTCTGCAGATGTGGGTTAAAAGCATTATGGTTCCTGTGTTTAAGAAGGGGGATGTGGATGATCCTAAAAACTATCGTGGTATTTCGTTGGTTTCACACATTGGGAAGCTGTTTACTTCCATCATAAATACTCGACTGTTGAAATGGTGTGAGAGAAACAACGTACTTACAGATGCGCAATACGGTTTCCGTCCTGGCCTTGGCACTACAGATGTTATCTTTGCCCTTCATTCACTCATAACAAATAGTTTAAGAAAACGGAAACGTTTATATTGTTGTTTTATAGATTATAGTCGAGCTTTCGACAGTGTAACACATTTTAAATTGTGGCAAAAATTAATAAGATATGGTATTACAGGGAAGTTATTTAATGTAATTAAATCAATGTATATGAATTTGAAATCATGTGTTAAGATGAATGGTAAATTATCTGAATTTTTTGAATGCCGCACTGTTGGCCTTATGCAAGGGGAATCTTTATCTCCTCTTTTGTATTCTTTGCAAGGGGAATCTTTATCTCCTCTTATGTATTCTTTATATGTAAATGACATGGAGATGGAGTCAATAAATCAAAATTGTAAATCTTATGAGCTTAAAATGTTAAATTTATATCTTCTGATGTATGCAGATGATATGGTTTTATTCAGTGAAAATATACAAGATTTACAGCATATGATTGATAGTGTCAATACTTACTCAAATGAAAACAATTTATATATTAATTTTACAAAAACAAAGATTGTAATTTTCAGAAATAGGGGTAAGCCTAAACAGGAAGAAAAATGTTTTTTAAATGGTAATACAATTGATATTTGTAAGGAGTTTATGTATTTAGACTTACTTTTTTATTACACTGGTAATTTTGTTATTACACTGGTAATTTTGTTATTACACTGGTAATTTTGTTATTACGCAAAAGAGATTGTCAGAACAAGGGGAAAAAAGCAGTATATAATGTTTAATAAAATACAGGATGACTATTATAACCATGAAACATTATTGACTTTATTTGAAACTTATGTTGCAAGTATTTTGAACTATGGCTGTGAAATTTGGGGGTATCATAAGGCACCAGATATTAAAAGGGTTCATATATATTTTTTGAAACGTATACTGAAAGTAAAAAGAGTACTGTTAATAACATGGTATATTGTGAACTGGGTAGAATACCTATGTGTATAGAGAGAGAATATAGAATGGTAAAATATTGGATAAAATTATTATGTACTGATAATTGCGTATTGAAAAATTGTTATGATGAAATGTTTAGTAGCTGTAATAGAAAACCAAATGATAAGCAGAACTGGTGCTGTAAGATTAAAGATAGTTTGGGTAAATATGGCTTTAACTTTATTTGGTTAAGTCAAAAGGTAGGTAATGTAGATTTTTTTCTTAGACAATTAAAAGAGAGAATGGTTGATACATTTATATGCGAAGCAAATGCTTTCTTTGAAGTCTCAAACAAATGTCAATTATATAAATATATTTTTTGCACACATACTTTACAATTTTACTTAGAAAAACAAGTGAATTATATATATAAACCTTATATTTGTAAATACCGTATTTGTGCACATAATTTGAATATAGAGACAGGAAGATATTATAATATTGACAGGAAAGATAGATTATGTATTTATTGTAATACAAGTTCCATTGAAGACGAATTTCATTTTTTATTGGAATGTAATAAATATGCTGACATTAGGGAAAAAGATATCAAACAATATTATTGGAGACACCCCTCTACTTATAAATTGATACAATTGTTATCTGCACAAAATATTAAAGAACTAAACAATCTTGGTAAATACTTAAAATTAGCTGAGAAACTACGCTGCTAACTTTTAACAATTTTATGAATTTCATACTCTGCGTTATACTTAAAATTGTATTGTTTAAGAGTGATTTAATGTATTTAAATGTAGTTAAAATTTTATTATTATATGTCTGTTTATGTGATATGGTGCATGTATAATTAATTTGTCAAAATTGTATATATATCCTATAAGCTGTACTTGCTTTTGGAATAAAAGTATTATCAATGGCAACATTCATAACTTAAATCAATATTCATTAAAAGGATAACAACACACAAAGCACACAAATTATATTTCTAATTATTATATCAAAGCACACAAATTATACTTCTAACTATTATAAAGTAAGAGCTACTGATGATGAAAATTTATAATGTAATGTTATGTACATACAGTATTTATAGAATTAACTTACTGTGGGCTTTGAAAGAATACAATAATTAATCTTATCTGTTTCTGCTTGGAAATCAACATTTGTCTGAAAAGAAAACGTTACTTATAATAATAAAGAGATTACAACAAAAGGTTACTTCGTCTTATATATCATTAGTCTTTAAACATTTTAAAAGTTTTTATGCCTAATCTTAATCAAACAATGGGTTAAGGTGTTAACCAACCCAAGATATCGGACAATAATGCACTAGTTTGTCCGTTCAAGGCGTCCAAAAAATAGGCGCAATTTCTACTGCAGATTTAAACTAGATTAGATTGGTTTAGTGCGATATTAGTTTACATGTTTCAGTTTACAAAACTATTAGTATAACCATGTCAGTTGGAAGCCAGCTATGTATAGCAAAGGAAATATTCCGTTCCCTTAAACTCTAACTAAATACTTCAAAATTTGGTGACTATATTGAATGCATTTATCCCATCGAACTTGAGATAAAGGATACAACAGATACAGATAAGTCTGCTTCATATCTTGACTAACATCTAGAAATTGATAATGAGGGTCGGCTGAAAAAAAAACTTTACGACAAAAGAGATGATTTCAGCTTTCCAATTGTGAACTTCCCATTTCTATGTAGTAACATTCCAGCTGCGCCTGCATATGGAGTATATATCTTCCAGTTGATACGATATTCCAGGGCTTGTATTTCCTATCATGATTTCCTTGAAAGAGAGTTGCTGCTCACAAGGAAGCTATTAAACCAAGAGTTCCAAGTGGTGAGGTTGAAATCATCCCTTTGTAAATTTTACGGACGCCATAACGAGTTGGTTGATCGTTATGGAATATTCGTTTCACAGATGATAACGGATATGTCACAATTGTCGTAACTACAATCCCGTCCCCTTTTCCCTTCAATGTGACCTACCGAATTAGACTTTTCACCGGGTTTGTACTAACATGAGCAACACGACGGGTGCCACATGTAGAGCAGGATCTGCTTACCCTTTCTGAGATCACCCCTAGATTTTGGTGGGGTTCGTGTTGCTTAGTCTTTAGTTTTCTATGTTGTGTTTTGTATACTGTTGTTTGTCTGTTTGTCTTTTCATATTTTAGCAATGGCGTTGTCAGTTTATTTTCGACGTATGAGTTTGAATGTCCCTTTGGTATCTTTCGCCTCTCTCTTCTTAAAATTATTCCTTGTTTTTCGTTATAACATTTTGGGTAAATTGATCATATTGTATTTTCTAATACTTACAGTTTTCACGGGATATGCAACATTTGATAGTTCTATTATGCTCAGTTTGTTCCTAAAACAGAACACATTAAATGAACCAGATGCTTTCATGTAAGAGATGTCACAAAACAAGAACAATGCTAAATGAGCTTGATTTATTATGATAAACATCATCTATTTAAAAAATCAGAGATGCCTTACGGAGAGTTGGGAGACCTCAAACATATTTTACCCCGTCAAATTTAACATGTGCCTCTCGCAAGTCCCAAGTTATAAGCCTGTAATCAAGTGGTTGTCGTTTTGGTTCTGTACATTATACACAGAAAAGCATCTTGGTCTAGTATGTATAATAGTAAATTGATAACAAAACACAACCAACGAACAAACCAATTATATACAATTAGGGCCATCTGAGTCGGGGGATATCCAAAATTGGCAACCCTGCTAAGGTATTTCCCCGAGGTTTTAGCCCGAGGGGAAGAACCCTAAGCAGGGTTGACAATTTTGGATACCCCCCGACTCATAGGGCCGTAATTGTTTTAATATACCGAACAAATACAGTGTATTGGCCTTACATGCGGTGAATAATAGGGTTAGTGAATAATAGGGTTATGCAATGGAAGGTTCAATTTGGCCTCACCGGCGGTGAATAATAGGGTTATTCACCGGACCGTACAATTTTGTCTAGGTTATTCACCGGCCCTACCGATTTGGACGAAAATATCTGAATTAATTCAAACCACGTGATCTTTTATTAGCCAAAATATATGTGTATTCAATTATACTGTGAGGTATATTAATAAGCAATGCCATTTAAAAATAAATCTCAGAGTTTATTAATATATTGATTCAAATATTAGTCTAGAAAGTCATGGTCTATTCATTAAGCAAAAGTTTTCTTTAAGCAAGCTTTCTTGATTTTTTTATTTCGTATTTTTAGTGTCATGGGTGAGAGGTGGTTAGTTAAGCCCTTTTCAATTGATGATTATAGTTCTTTCTAACGTTGAATTATTACCCAATACATTATAATTTACGGAATTTATGTTCTCCATTTTTTTTAGATATAATATTGACTACTGTACCCCAATTTTTGACATTTTTACCTATTATGTCTGTTTGTTTTGCTCACACGTTGTTGTCAATATAATGGAATTCTATGCGACTGTCATACAAGTGAGAGGTTTAGCTAGCTATAAAACCAGGTTTAATCCACCATTTTCTCTACAAGGAAATGCTTGTACCAAGTCAGGAATATGACAGTTTTTTTCCATTCGTTTGATGTGTTTGAGTTTTTGATTTAGCCATTTTATAAAGGACTTTCCGTTTTGAATTTCCATTGGAGTTCGGTATTTTTGTTATTTTACTTATTTTTAAACTTTTTCCACAAACAGGAATATCACGCTGAACATGTGTAATCTAAATGACATTGCACTAAAGCAGTATAAAAGTGTTTTTTTTTTTTGCTTTTTTTTTTTTTTGAGTTTCCGGATAGACATCAGCTACCTCTATAAATGAACCTCAACCTTGCGTTCACTTTTTGAAAGATATTATTGACACTTGTTTACCCAGACAAAAATCTGTTTATATTTAGATCCAAGTATTTTCTACAATTTTGAGCTGTAATTATATGGTTATTACAGCTGACATAAATATTGTCACTTTTCAATAAACACACTTATAGTGAACACAAGTAGATAGATCCGAGTAACAAAAACTGAAAAAAATCTTGAGCTAAAATGAAATGTCTCACAGGTCGATTTTCACTTACAGTTATAAAATGTATAACGTTATTACTTACGGAGAGGTCGGATGTTTGTGGTTTTCGTGGTCTGTTGTACTGTCTAATGATATACTTGATAAGTATGTCTATCCTTTTGAATGTATTACTTGTCTAAATATATACTGGTTGTCCACTTACCTTATTCTTCCACCTACACTATCAATTTACAAAAGGTAACAAAAACTGATATAAATGTATCTACATTTTACTTACATTTGTCCTACAAAAAGTTTCTGCAATTCAGAATCGATCATAATGTATCGATTATACGTAGCATCAATTGATGTAAGCAATGCTGAAATGAGTGAATGTAGCAACTTTATTTCATCGTAAACTATGCTCTGTAACCCTAATTGGGAGTTCGTAGTTGCATAGACACATTTCTTTGTGATCGGTATTTATTTGAGTTTCTCAGTAATCTGGATTATGTTTTTTTTTATACTTTTAGTAGCTCACTTGCCCTTAATACATATCCAAGCTTTTATCCATGTTTTAGGGTATGCTCTTATGTTGTTTTTTTTTTTAATTTATGGCGCATTTATTCGATAGATAACTTCTATTATGTGTGCTAAATCAATCTCTCAATTTAAGGCCAGTTTTAATATGTCATTTACCACCTATTCTTTGCACAATCTCTTTCTATGTTAATGTTTTTAATTTCAAAATTTCAAGCATTTATAGGGGCGGGGTCAATATACTGTTATTTACATATCAGAACTTGGGATATACCAAACCTGGTACTTCATATATGAGAAACAGGCAATATGTGCCCTCCTTTTTAGATTTCATACATACATTTGTTTATTATTCAAAATTATCAGTCAAAAGGTGCTCTACAGGGATCACCAGTCTTTCATCTTTTTTTTTGATACCTAAATTACCAATATATTTACGTCTTTCCTGATATTATATACTGAATCCGAATCTGGCAAAGACATATCTTACAGACGAGGTTCTATTCCCTAGTTGCCATGGAAGTAATATAGACGTACAAAGACATAAAATATCAATCGATATATATATAAATGATATTTTGGAGAATCTCTATAAAGAAACATTGATTCTTCTTGATCTCGTTTCATACATTGTGCAATTTATGCCACGTAGGTTCCACCAAACCCCATTTCACTACATGTACAAGAAACAGCATTACTACTTAACACTCTAAAAATAGATTTAACTTATTTTAACTAATTTAAAACACAAACTAACCATCTGAATAGTTCTAAAAATTGTCACAATGAACATTTTTGAAATTAGACTAAACAACTAAACATGACTCAAAAAGTAGTATTTCAATTTTCAGCCCCATTCTATTATCTGTTCTGTGGTCGGGTTGTTGTCTCTTTGACACATTCCCCATTTCCATTCTCAATTTTATGACTGAACATATGTTAGTCTTTTCAGATGAATCCAGATAAAAGTGGCCTTTTCAGTGCACAATCCTATTATCAGTGTTTGATGGACAAAAAACATTTCCTTACATGAATTCCTTAGTTAAGGATTTGTGCTTACAAAATTTTTTCTTAAAATTTTTACCAATGAATTAATACTTGAATGCCTTTAAGATCAAAATGATTATAGGAACAAAGTCTTGGCTTAGTATGCCTAGAGTGCGACATGTCATGGGTTTTAACCCCGGACGGGTCAAATCAAAGACTTAAAAATTGGTATATATGTTGCTTCTCCGTTAAGCCCGGCATATAGGAGTATGAGCAAACTTTAAGACTGGTCGACTCGGTGTCAAAATAATGTGCCCGGTTAGGTGACACGTCTTCCTGCGGACTGTTACCCTGTAAACTAACATCATCATCATCTTAATTATATAATAACTAACCTATAGCTAATCAAAGTCAAACTCAATAACTCTCAGTTCGGTTAGAGAAAAAAAAAACGGGACTATTGATTGCCTTTATATTTAAAATTTTTAGTATATCAAATGTACACCAAAATAAGAGAACACTTTAATTATGCTTCAACAATTAAAAAAAAAAAAAACCCTCGACCTAAAAGGGAGAAATAGATTGTTAAACAAATTAACAACCGTTGACACTGGAAAACAAATATATATTTTGATTAAAAACGAAGTTTTGCAGATCATATTTTGTTGAAATATACAAGTTTACATACAAATCATTTTGAAGTACAATGGAATCAGGGTGTACCACACGCTTTACTTTTTCATAAATGACACGCGCTTTGAGCTATAACATGTTATCGCATACCATCGTACTTTTTGCTTGACCATCGCATTTAAGCGTCCCCACTCCACTATGGAGCCTTACTTATATAGCTTACAATACCTGGAAATGTCAGGTGATATGATTGTTCTGAGCAGTTGTATACTCCCTCGTCACTTAACTGGGCATTCACAATTCTTAAATCAAACTGTCCGTTACTATGGCTACCAGTTACAAATATACGACTTTTCAGGTCCTGTGGTAAATTTACGTTGATATGTTCTGACTCTGCATACAGTGTGCCATTTTTTCTCCACTCAATTGTTTTGCCTTCCGGAGAAGCTATACTACATTCTAACAAAACGGAAGTTCCTTGAATTTCATACCTAGGTTTTATGCTACATACAGTGTAACCTAAAATAAAGAATGCTTTTATTTCGGGGTATTACAGTTGACCAACGTAACCATCTTGATGCGAAAGCGATATATATGTCGTTTGCGTGCTAATGCTAAAGCAACATATATGTTGTTTTGGGGGTTTAATGCTAGGCGACATACATGTCGTTTCATCAATTGCAATAAGTATACATTATAAATCAAAACATTGCGGCCTATATTTAATAATCTTTATTTACCAAAGTCATAACAACTATAGGCATACAACATATAAACTACACACAGTATACATAGATAGCAGAAGGTAGTGTGAAACACATTACAACATGTTAGATCTTAATTTGTGTGCACGAAATATAAATTTACCCAAATTACATAGTTCTCGGAGATTATTCGAACTCATTTATTGTATATATTTATACATAGAAGGTTTTCTCCATTAATAAGGTTTAATGAAATAAGATCTTAGTCCTTGATAAGAGGGACATTTTAAAATGAAATGTATCTCATCCTCAATGTCATTTTTACAAAAACAACAGAGTCTATTACTTCTTGGAATTGCAGAGTAACGTCCACATTCTATAGCTAACTCATGGCTACTAAGTCTTATTTTGGTAATACATGTTTCGTTCGTTATGACCGTGTGTGTAGTGATGTCATAGATTTTAACAAACGTAATCAATGCATCACTGGTAAATTATTAAGTCAGGGATTTCGTTACCATGAATTACTTAAAACATTTACTAAATTCTTTCATAGATACAAAGATTTGATTAGTAAATTTGGCTGTACTTGTAGAAAACTGATTAAAAACGGTATTTCACATCCTCAATTTTACAGTAATATTGAACTAAAAGCGCAGAAATCACTATGTGATCCGTGTAAACTCATCGACCCTTTAAACAAACTTATTAGTTAAGGTTATGTTATTAATGTTGTAAAAAGATCTTTGAATATTGTTTACATTAGCACTAACATCGATTTTGTCATCTTCTTTTCGAATGGTTTTTGGAATGTATTAATACACATCCACGTTAATTTTCTATTTATAGATTGCTTTATCTATATATAACATGAGACATGTTTATTATAAGGTTAAATCCTAACGATCCTACTGCCTGTCGATACTTTTATGTTAATGGCATTGCACAAGTCATGTCTTCTTTGACTGTCCATGGCGTTAAAACACTAAATCCCTGGGATGTGTTTTAATTGATTTTAGTCTCTGATGCATGATTTTTTATTGTTAATTGTTTTTGGCTTTTAACTAGCTTTCAGTAACTGCGAGTAATTTCAAATCGTACTTTCGTGTTAATTTGGCCTGTTGACACAATTTGTAATGCATTTCTGTTATTCAATGTTTACTTATTTTATGTTATATCTCTTCTCACTATTTTAATATGTTCCACCTTTGATAAGTATTTAGTATGACGATAAGTTTTCACTTCCGTACTCGTACTCTGAACAACAAATTTATTTATTTTGTAAAAAATGTTTACTTCCGTACTCCTAACAACAAAATTATTATATTTAAATTTACCGGACAGTGTGTACGTTGTTTTATTTAACGCCATTATGTCCCAGGTAAGAGTTATCTTATTGACGCTCTTCCTACATCTTTTTTATTACTACCTGTAACGCCTATGTTAATATATAGGCACCTATACGTTTTAATATTGTATTTATATTGTGTCATAGATCAAACTTATTCGTTCAGTGTATGTTCACTTGTTTTTATTTAAATGCCTTTTTGATAGAGGTAAGCCATTTCAACTGATATTTTATAGTGTGTCTTTTTATGTTGTAATGTTACACTACTGTCCCAGGTTAGGGTGAAGGTTGGCGCCTACTGAAACGTTTAAACCCGCTGCATTTGTATGCACCTGTCCTAAGTCAGGAGCCTGTTGTTCAGTGGTTGTCGTTTTGTTGGTGTGGTTCATAGGTGTTTCTTGTTTCTCGTTTTTTATATAGATTAGACCGTTGGTTTTGCTGTTTCAATTGTTTTACACTAGTCATTGTGGGGCCCTTTACATCTTGCTGTTCGGTATGAGCCAAGGCTCCTTTTGAAGGCCGTACTTTGACCTATAATTGTTAACTTTTTATACATTGTGACTTGGATGGAGAGTTGTCTCATTGGCACTCATACCACATCTTATTTATACTTATAAATAACTGGTATTGTTTTACATAAGAAATATTGTAAACAAAAATTTTGAACCATATATCTATAACTTGAACATTTAACTAAATTACTCAGTTGGCTGTCAAAATATGGCTTCAGACAATCAAACAGGCGCTGTTTAATTATCAAGTAAAAAGTAATGGAGAGCTTACTATCTAAAAATAAACCTTGATTATACCAAATATCACATAAACCTATACTAAGCAGCTCATTTTTTAATAAAATACAACCAATTTGTCTTATTATTTGGGCATTTTTGTAAATCATCATATAAAAAACAGTGACAGTTTTTCAAAATACAGTTTGTGGCACAGAGCAGCTTAAACCAGTATTTAAAAATTCTACATTTTCTGGTGTGCAATAATGGCAATCTACCTAGCTCATAATACACCATGACATTACTAGTAGAGCTTTTTACTTTTATTATATTTTTACAATAGCCCAGATGTATCCTCTCTATAGCTGGTGCCTTATGAGCACCCTATATTTTGCAGCCATAACAAAGTACACTGTTAATATAAGTATCAAAAATTGAAAGAAAAGTTACAAAATTCAAATAAATATCCTTTATATTTCTCCTTAAGGCAAAAAGAGCTTTTATACCCTGTTCTGAAAGTTTCTGCTGTAACAAATTATATTTGCCACTAAAATTTAACAATAATTATTTACAAAGATAACTAAACTTATCAACAGCTTCTATTTTCTGGTTATTATAATACCATTTTTCATTGTCATGTATTTTTCACCCTTTCTAAAAGCAACAAATAAATATAATACGCTAAATAAATAATGCTTGATAACCATTATATAGACCATCGGTCATACAAGTTTATTTTGAAGTAATGACGTAGTATCCATGACGTCATTTTGACGTTTAAACTATGGCAAAAGTAAATTGAATTTTCTGTCTCTGAAATTGTAGTCTACCAGTACGGCAAACGACTCCATTGGTTTTTATATTTGCATGAAGATCCAAACATCGACATTAAAAGAGCTGGTAACCCAAGATGATTTAACAACAAGAGCAGAACTTTCGGTCATAAAACTTTACTTAGTACTCGGAGTATAAAATGTGTGCTCAAAAGATCAAGTCCAGTATTTTGATCGGTTGATTTCTGAGTAAGAGTACGATACTCGCACTCAAAGTTTTTTTGACAGGAAGAACAGGTTTTTGCATCGCAACTTATTAGACTTACTTCATATAAACACTTTATAGACTGCATTTCAAATATATTCGTCAGACTGTGTGTTGAAAGAGCTTTAGAAATTTTCGCACATAACTTATGTTCAGATAGTAGTTTTTTCTTAGTCCAAAACGAACATTTTGGTCCACCTAGCGCAGAATCCCAAGAGAACACAAATATATATAAGAAGATGTGGTATGAGTGCCAATGAGACAACTCTCCATCCAAGTCAAAATTTATAAAAGTAAACCATTATAAGTCAAAGTACGGTCTTCAACACGGAGCCTTGGCTCACACCGAAGAGCAAGCTATAAAGGGCCCCAAAAATTACTAGTGTAAAACCATTCAAACGGGAAAACCAACGATCTAATCTATATAAAAAACGAGAAACGAGAAACACTAATGAACCACACCAACAAACGACAACTACTGAACATCAGATTCCTGAATTAGGACAGGTGCAAACAATTGCAGCGGGTTTAAACGTTTTAATGGTACCAAACCTTCACCCTTATCTGAAACATTAGAGTAACATCACAACATAGAAAGACACACTATAAAATATCAATTGAAATGGCTTCACTCAATCAAAAGACATATTAACATCAGTGAACATACACTGAACAAATAAATTTGATCTATGATACAATGGAAATACAAAATAAATAAATAAACTAAGGGAAGAATAATTAAAGTAACATGTTATACCGTTGTGAAATGTTAAACAATTTAAGAAAAACAATACAAATGTCTATTTAACCAAGTAAGAACTCGGTAAATACCAAAAGAAGGTATAAAATAAACACTCATTTTAAACATGGAACTCAACAGAAGTTCCCTAACATTGTTGATAAAAATACCCTGACAATGCATCTAATAAGACGTCATTTTATAATCTGAGTTTAGTTTTTAATATGCAAATGGTGTTTAATTAGGTATAGAACCACTAATTCGGGCCCGGGTAGAATAAACACACAATAAAGTAGTACATATTTTAAACAAAATAGTTCCTACGCATAGCTGTAACTTTGTCCATAAGTAAAATGTTTGGGTAATTGTGGTATCAAAAGAATTGGGATCACTGTAGAACCTTGTTGAAAGTTTCTTTTGAATAATAAAAACATACTTGAAATGATAATAGGAGGACACATTTGCCCTGTTGTACTAATATACTGTGTCCGAAAATAGTATTATGGACGGTGGAATAATCCCGTTACAATATTCCCTCCACAACTTTGTGGTGAGGAGATAAAGAAATATAGATACATAAAATGACATTCCAAAAACGAGTTAATCACTATCAATTATGTATATATAATTACTTATTAATGATTATTTTCAGATGACCTTGAGAAGTAATGCTTTGGCAGTTTCTGAGTGTGATTTTAACCATGCTCTACTGCGTATAAATAGGTTGACGTTAATCGAATTAATGTAGCCATCGTAGATCAGTGGAATATAACGACTGAATTATTCGGGTCAGTATAACAATATGACGGACGTAATTATACAAAGTTATCTACCTTTATATCACTAGTTTTATTACATCATCAATCGATCAGGTTTCACTTCCTATCAACATAACTGGTAACGCTAAACTATTATGGTTAACATGGGATGAATGCATTTATTTTGTACAATAGTTCTTATACAATAATTGTTTCAAAGACATTATTATGTGTGCGTCCGTATTTTTTAAGTAATCACTATATGCCTATATCTTTTTTTAAATTTAAACCAGTTTCCAAGAGTTGTAGTACATGTGTATATCACGACTTGTTTCAATGATATGTATAGATTATTACATGGCATTTTTCATATCAGACCCTTTATCGGCCCTAGGTCATGATATCAGCCCAAGAGCCGCAGGCTCGAGGGCTGATATCATGAACGAGGGCCGATAAAGGGTCTGATATGATAAATGACATGTAATTATCTTTTTATCATATACTTCAACAGAAGAAATACAGACAAGAACTATTAATTAAAATTTTGTCTTTCCATCAATTTTTGATAATAATTTACAGACAACCAAATACAAATTTCTTAACTTCAATTGTTTTCATTGATATTACAAGCATTTTATTTATCTTGTGACAACAATTATCATGTTCTTAGTTTGAAATTTGCTCCTCAACCATTTTGTGAAAAGTCTTAAATCACTTGCGGTTTTCCGCACTGTGTTGTCGTTTTCGATCAAATTTCCGGAAATGCACGAAGTTGCATGTGATAAACGTCACGGAAATTAACGGAAGGCATGTGATAACATTCGGAAGCAGTCAATAAAGGTTCCTTTATCAGCCCGCTGAGGAATTCTTAGGAATCTGATCAATAAACCTAGTAATCCTTTCATAGCCTTTTAATATTTTTAAATGTTATTGAACTGTTAAATTTTTGTAATATTTTATACAAATATATAAGTGAATTTATCATACATGTATACTTGTATAAAATATTACTTAAATTTTACAGTTCAATAACATTTACAAAATAATTAAAAGGCTATATTAGGATTATCATGTTTATTAACCAGATTCCTAAGAATTTCCTTGGCGGGCTGATAAACGAACCTTTATTGACTGCTTCCGGAATGTTATCACATGCCTTTCCGTTATAGTCCGTGGAGTTTATCACATGCAACTTCGTGCATTTCCGGAAATTTGTTTCTAAACATGGCAGACGACACGGCTGCGTTTGTCGAGTCTATGAAAAACGACAACACAGTGCGGAATACCGCAAGTGATTTAAGATTTTCACTTTTTGCTATATCAATAAAACAATTAAAGTTAATAAATTTGTATTTGGTTGCCTGTAAATAATTATCTAGAAGTTCAAAAAAACAAAAAAAATTTATAGTTCTTGTCTGTATTTCTTCTGCTGAAGTATATGATAAAAGATCATTACATGTCATTTTTCATATCAGACCCTTTATCGACCCTCGAAATTCTTAGGAATCTGGTTAATAAACATGATAATCCTTTCATAGCCTTTTAATTATTTTTAAATGTTATTGAACTGTAAAATTTAAGTACAAAATATCTATTTATTAGAATATGATATATACACAATACACAGAGTCCAATACACAGCTTGCTTATAATATCATTTTATAGTAGGAATGTTTGATAACATAAATAAAATAATTCAAGTAAACGTTAAGAAAACAGAAGTAAAGTTCTATATCCCTTTCCTTATTTTGTTTTTGTCAAATGCTTGTGAAGATCTACAGGGGCGGACCCAGAAAGTTTTAGGGGGTGTCACCAAAACTTTCAAAATATCTAATTTTTTTTAATTTATATTTAGGTCATAATAGGTAGTAAGAAAACAAATGTTAACACATGGTTTACAAAATTGATTTTAATTTTATTTTTCTTTGATCGCCTCGTGATATTTTTGTAGCGTGCTCCTTTCGAATGCGGGAAGTTGTAGGTTCGAACCCTAGCCGGGTCAAACCAAAGACTTGGAAATTCGTCTTTGCTGCTTCTCCGCAAGCACGCGGCATTTAGGAGTAAGAGCATAGACTGGTCGAGTCGGAGTCAGAAGAAATGTGTCCGCACAGGCTGACATGTCTACCTGTGGACTGTTTCCTTGTGAAAAAGCACGTTAAGAATCAGGTTAAGAGTGTCGGTTCAGTACAAAGCAGGGTTTATATTATGATCATATCTAATTATCATGTTGCATGAAAAGTGTAAACTATCATATCAAGGTTTTAGTGTAAATATATAATACACGTGCATCAGTGCTAAATCATTGAGTCATTTCTCACCTATAGTTGCACGTAAAACATTTCAGGAACATGATATCACTATTTAAAGGCTCACATTCGGAAATGGTTACTATCATGCAGACAATTTAAGAATGAAAACGTTGCATTTGGATGGTCAATTAAACTAGATGCATTTCGTAATGCTTTCACTTGCTGACCTTAGGCAATGTTTCTTTTATATTTTGTCAGAAAGAAAGCCCACTTTTCTAACACCAAAAACAGTTTTAGGTTTTTGAGCCATGACATGCTAGGGGTATACTCTGGGGAGGGGGCATTTACTATATAATATGTGGTAGGGATTGCCTAATAGGTAACTATGTTCTGCTTCATTATACGGTTCAGACTAAAAATGTGTTTGTGTGTGTGTGTGTTTGGGGGGATTGATTCTAAAAGTGGAAAGCAAAAAACAAAAAAAAAAAACAAAAAAAAAACACAACTGTCAAATAGTCTAGAAGTAAGTCAGTTTGCCCCTTGCTTCAACGCCTTTGAAGTTAAGCAGGCACTTAATTCCAATTCTGAATTAAAGCAAACCAAGCGATATTTCCGATAGACATTGAATTTTCAATATCGCAAATAGTCAATAGATGTCTATGCATGTTAATCTTTTATGTTAGGTTGCTGACCCGCTTACTTTTAACTAAGTATCTCCTTATTCATCATCAAAAATATTAGTATTTAGTATAATAGATCTGAAGGTTTGGCTCCTTCCTCCTCCTTTATTAAAACGTAACCACTCCCCCTTTTTTAAAGTTCCTTGGTCCACTTCTGATTAAACTAAGCGAACCAAATATGCTTCTGTGATTTACCTCTTCCGTTTGAACAATTCATCAAGACAATAAGCAATTGCTATTATAAACATTGCAGAAATTATATGAATTTAATATGTTATGCATTGGTGGGGTCAAGGCACGATTAAGAGAAAGTGAAGCAATCAGAAATATCTAAAACTATTCAAAGAACAAAACAGGTCTACGCTGTGAAGTTTTATGGAAAAGGGCAACCAAAACATACTATTTACACAAGCAAGAGTCACATAAGTATAGAATTATAGTCACTTAAACTTCTCCAATCTTGTATTGGGGAAGGGTGTCTGTTTTAAAAACAATCACATCTAATCGAAATTCATTCATTACATGTATTATCCAGTCTTCAGACTAGCTGAAATGTTTGATATTTGACTTGAAAAGGCTACTGCTATTAGTCAACATGGAGATAGAACATTTTTTTTATTTATTCGCCAGTCATGAGATCTTGGGTTCATCCGAATTAACAGCACGTCAGTACTTTGATTATCTTCACCTGTAAAATGTAGGTGTCATTACAGTATGGAACGCCAAAACTGTCTTATTATGCCCCTTTTCGTTATATGATGTGCACTTGTCATAAAATGATGTGCAAACACCTTTATATGATGTGCAAATATCCTTATATGATGTGCAAATATCCTTATATGATGTGCAAACACCCTTATATGATGTACAAATATACTTATATGATGTGCAACTATACTTATATGATGTGCAAATATACTTATATATTGTGCATAAATCCTTATATGATGTGCAAATATACTTATATGATGTGCAAATATACTTATATGATGTGCAAATGTACTTATATGTTGTGCAAATATACTTATATGATGTGCAAACATACTTATATGATGTGCAAATATACTTATATGATGTGCAAATGTACTTATATGATGTGCAAACATACTTATATGATGTGCAAATATCCTTATATGATGTGCAGATATACTTATATGATGTGCAAATGTACTTATATGATGTGCAAAGATCCTTATATGATGTGCAAATATACTTATATGATGTGCAAATATCCTTATATGATGTGCATTTTCCATTATATTATGTGCAAACATCTTTATATGATGTGGTTGTGTCATTATAGCATGTGCTTGTAACATTATAATGATGTAGTTCGGTTTACTTCATTATATGATGTCAAAACGTCCTTATATGATGTGCTTTCATCGTTGTTATGGTCAATGAACATGATTAAGATTAGAACGATTACTTTTCTACGGCATAACTGATTCCGATCTGCTTCTCCGGAAATACTATAAACCCGGATCAAATCTGTAGCTATCGTTTGGAAAATGGTTGAGATAAACCATGGCACATTGGTACCTCGTTTGAAGGATGAAAAAATCACATCTGATATTGTTGGAAAATTATTAAAATATGAATTGCAAAGTTTAGGTTTAATTGATGGATCTACAGTGATGAACATAAGGTTCCATATTACAAAAGGAAGTTTTGGATTGATTATTGGGGTTATTGTCTTAACTGTTTAGGAATTAGGGGCCAAAACAAGCATTTTTCTTGTTTCAGGACAATCACTTATGTATAAGTGTATGGATCTCTATGAAATTGTATCACAAGGTTCCATACCAAAAAAGGAAGTTTTGGATTAATTTTGGGGGTTATGGCCTTAACCGTTAAGGAATTAGAGGCCAAAAACAATACTTTTCTAATACTGTATAAATTGCTTATTTCTTGACGAATTTCAATGGGGTTTAATTCAAAGTCTTGAATTCTTGGGGTTCTTCAATATGCTGAATTTAACCATGTTATTAGATTTTTGATTGTGGGCCCCGTTTTCAAATTGGTTCGAAATTGAGGTCCAAAGGGTCCAAAATGTTTGATTTCATCAACAATTGAATTATTTGGGTTCTTTGATATACCGAATCTAATCGTGTATTTAGATTTATTATTTTGGTCCCCGTTTTCAAATTGGTCCACATTAAGGTCCAAAGGGTCCAAATTAAACTTTGTTTGATTTCATCAAAAATTTAATTATTGGGGTTCTTTGATATGC
The DNA here is from genome assembly GCA_017311375.1 of Mytilus coruscus. NCBI lineage: Eukaryota > Metazoa > Mollusca > Bivalvia > Mytilida > Mytilidae > Mytilus > Mytilus coruscus. The sequence goes on from CM029601.1 coordinate 16,017,146, forward strand.
TGAATCTAACCATATATTTAGATTTTGGATATTGGACCATATAATAGTTAATTGTCCAATTGCAACTTTTTAAGATCTTAGACCCCATTCATTCTTTGTCAGAAACCTATGCTGTGTCAAATATCTATTCATAATCAAAATTCAGAGCTATATCAAGCTTGAATTGTGTGTCCATACTTGCCCCAACTGTTCAGGGTTCGACCCACACACTACACGTCCCCTACAGTAACAAAAATTAGTTTTGACTCAAAAGAAATAAATCCTCAGTCTCAACATGTTTTTCCAGCAGAGTATTGTTCTACTGAAGCTAAAATTGAATGAAGGTGTGTTAAATATCAATGAGACCATAACCGGCATATCCAAATTAAGTTCCCTGAAGTCGCAAACAACTTCCACACTTGAAGTTTAAGATCCACTTTTGACGCAGTTGGGGACTTGAAAAAATAACAGAAATTCACATGTTTCCTCCAACGTCCCCTCCAAATGAAAGAAAATGACCCTTGGTAGTTGATTTATAATTTCAGTCATGTTTAACTATTTTTTGTAAATCTGTTCTTGTCTATACCCTTTGCAAGGAAAGGTTTCTCTATAAACAAGTTATCAAGATAATAGGCAATAAAACAACAAAACTCATAAGAGCCGAAATTGCCCAAATGGGACCTTTACTATAGAGCATATTCAGACTGTTGCCATGCACTATTCTTTTTTTTTTTAAATAAATCTATTGTAGTTTTCAAGATAAACGCAAAATATTAAAAGCCCCCGCCGCAAACTGAATTTCCCCAAACTGAACCTTTATCGGGAAAAAAAATGATTCAAGGGTTCAGAATTTTAGAATGCTTGGAGGGTCAAATATTTACAAAACTTTATTTTTTACTTGAACAAATTTGTTAAAATTAAGAATAAGATACTCGAGTCTTTATCCAAAATCAATTTCAAAGGTAGGGCTAACTATTTGAACATTTCTCTAGATCGTGTATTGCTCACCATTTCAACTGTTTACAGTTTCTACCCCAAAACTATTGTTTAAAGCCAATTATTCCTACAAGGATTCATCGCCGGAACACATTTGGTGGAAATAGAAAAAAAAAAAGATGAATGGTCGGTACCTAAGCCCTGTTTACAGTTCGATTCCTTGAGTCTGGAGGTGGATATATGAGCGGCTTCCCACGAAACCTCTTATATTGCGGGTTACTGTCTAGTTGAAGCACCGCCTCGGTGGTTTCGTGGTAGCGTGTTCGCCTCGAGTGCGGGAGGTCGTTGGTTCGAACCCCGGCCCGAACCAAAGACTTAAATTGGTAATTGATGCTTCCCCGCTAAGCACGCGGCATTCAGGAGTAAGAGGAAAGACTGGTCGGCTTGGAATCAGAATAATGTGTCCGGGTAAGGTGACATGTCTTCCTTTGGACCTTGTGCACTCGCACATTTAAAATCCGGCTCAGCGTGTCGGTATAGTACAAAGCAAGAATAAATATTCATATTACAGTAACATGTTCTTGTCCTGAATATGCATATTAATTTGCCCCTGGACGTTAAGCTTCCATCCATCCATCATCATCTAGTTGAAGCTGTAAAATAAATGCACGAAAACATAATAAAAAGCTGCGCTTAAATGTAATGCACCGAGTTGAAGTTCATCCCATATCTCCTTTCATCCATACCGGGGGGTCTCGGTGGCCTAGTGGTCTAAGTAGTCGAACTACGGTATCACTAGCCAGTCAACACTTAGATTGTAAGCTTGCCTCCAATCATAATTGACGAAATGACTTAGTTAAACATATTATTTAAAACGGGTATCACTTTCTTCTTCAACGTATCAGTTTATATGGAAAATCGATATATTGAAGAAGGGTATCGTTCATTGGATGGGTACACTATTATTTTATGAATAGTATACAGAGTTTGAACTTAAAGGAATTTATACTTGTTTTCATCAATATTTTATGGTGATTTATCTTGTTTAACAATATAAATCGTTGGTTTCTAAAGATTGCAGTAAGAACGAGAATGCAGAAGAATAAATATTATGATAAACCATTTATCAGACCAGTTTGTGTTTTTGAAACACAACTTTTTAACATGTAATGACCTCATTACACAACTAAATACGTTATAAATTTCATTTAATTGCCAATGCTTAAAACCTACTAGATATTACTATGACAATCATGACACGTGTTACGTTACGAACGATGCAGGAAAAACGAACACATTTTGGATCACGTGAAAAAACCACAATTACTTGTATAAGGATTTTTCTGCTCAATCTGCACTTTTGTGGTGTAGTGTTTTGTTAACTTTAAGTTTTCTGTTCGTTTATATCTGTTTTGGCCATTGTGTTAGCTCTCTATCTAATTAGATATATGCTTTGATTGTCTTTTTCGTATGTTTCCTTTTTTAAGTACAACGAATCCCTCACAGAAAAGTTCTTAAATATATGTATCTGTTAAATAGACAATTTGTGTATTAACAGTTTAATTAACACTTTGTTTATTTACTGTGTTTTCTTGCTCGATTAGTGCTTACTTTGACAATAAATATTTTGATAGATTGACTCCTTCAAGTGACGCAGGACATTTGATTTTTCGTCAAAACAATATAAAGGTTGGTCTATATTAAGGCAACATTAGTTTACCGATGCTCATATCTTGTTAATCGATAAGAAAAGAGACAATCAAGGTAACAGGCAAAATCTAAAGGAATCGCATGAACTCCAAAAGGAACGAAACCGGATGCATCATATGCGTCCCCTGTTATGCATGCATCACCAATCATGCGAATTCACTCTCAGTCAAAATGTTGCTTTTGGGAATAGGAAACAATCGTTATAATTTCAGATCAGACAATTATACTGCTAGCTTTAATATCTAAGACCGCGCCAATATGTCGCAAGTGATGCAAGACACCAACACGTTGTATCGGTGAACCAATTCGAGATGGTGATCGAAAAACTTGCATATATAAATCTTTTGTGAAAATACTGTTTTGAAAAAATATAAATATTAATAAACAATATTATAGAGGAATACTTTGTAATTTAGAATTCATCTTTATAATATTTGTATCCTTGTAATATATGTACTCAATTATCTGTAGTTGTGTTTACATGTATAATATAACTACTTACCTAAGAGTGTTAAACATGAGACAGTAAATTTCCACATTGCGCTAAAAAGTTAACAGAAAAAAAGTATGTTAAAATATTACCAACAATCGATATAGAAAAAGTGGATATTGTTTAACGACGAGAAGCTTAAATGTACTGAATGCTGGTTATTAATCTTTGATAATTGTAGCAGTTTCATCTTTTAACAATAAGGAATACAACTGTGCAGTAACATACGTCAAATTGATAATAGTCTATTCTTGATAACTGTGTATTGACTTCCTGATTTGTTTGCAGAATTTGTGTCGTTGGGGTTACTGGCGTACACCAGTCATTCTTTCTTTCATATACATCAATGAGACAACATATAAGCTATATCAAATAAACAAGTTTCACATAGAGGTCTACATACGTTTTTTTTTAAATAGAAAAGGGTCTATTCGATATATTAAGCTTACAATCCCCAAGGGTAGAAAATTATAAAGATTCTAACAAAAAAAAAAAAGACTTTTATGCAATTTCATTGTAGATGTAAGCTACTGTATCGTTGACGCATATTCCACATTTCCTGTATTTTATAGTTAAAAATATGAAAAAAAAAAAATCAGAATGAAACGTTAGACTTATAAATATTTATTAATACTATTTCAATTGAAAAAAAATGTACATGTGATTTTTTTCCAAGAATTGATCAATATTCCCTCACTTCAAATTGAATTTATATTCAAACAATTTGACATTCAATACTATACAGTCAATAAGCAGCTGTTTGTGTGAGATAAACAGAACAATAAGAACGAATAGGGCAACATAATATACATGACATTTTTGATAAAGTAGAGACAATAGTAGTTTACTAATGTTCAAGTCTCATATATTCATTAAAATGATACAAATTAAAAATCAAAATTTATGGAATTGATCATAAAACCCTTAGTTTATTTATTTTGTATTTACATTGTATCATAGATCAAATTTATTTGTTCAGTGTATGTTCACTGGTGTTAATATGTCTTTTGATTGAGTTAAGCCATTTCAATTGATATATTATAGTGTGTCTTTCTATGTTGTGATGTTACACTATTGTTTCAGATAAGGGTGAATGTTTGGTACCTTTAAAACGTTTAAACCCGCTGCAATTGTTTGCATCTGTCCTAAGTCAGGAATCTGATGTTCAGTAGTTGTCGTTTGTTGATGTGGTTCATAAGTGTTTCTCGTTTCTCGTTTTTTATAAAGATTAGACCGTTGGTTTTTCCGTTTGAATGGTTTTACACTAGTAATTTTTTTTGGCCCTTTATAGCGTGCTGTCCGGTGTGAGCCAAGGCTCCGTGTTGAAGACCGTACTTTGACCTATAATGGTTTATTTTTATAAATTTTGACTTGGATGGAGAGTTGTCTCATTGGCAATCATACCACATCTTCTTACATCTATATGATACAAAATTGCAGAAAGGAGGTGGATGACACTCGTTTAGAAGAGAAGTATGCAACCTTCATAAAAGTGCGGAAAAACACAATTTTCTTATATTTTACACTACATACATTGAAATAACATTGAAGACCTGTCCATCAAACACAAAGTACATAAAGATAATGTATTTGACCTTGAATGTGTGTGATTATATAATGCATCACCTAATGTAACACTCGAGCTCGTTAGTGCACAAGTGCCCCTTTTGTGGATGATGTTAAACAGAGACAAATATTGAAAGCGAGAGTAATTCATCAAATGAAATTAAAGCACAAGGATTATTATTTCTTTAAACTGAATAAAACTCTCTTAGTGAGTAGTAAATCTAGGATTAAAATGTTTTGCAAATAGACATTTAGGATTTACTAGAATTAAATCTCATCCAGAAAACCCTTCGGACGCACGAAATGTATAAAGCATTATTTTTTTTTCTAGCCCAATGTTCTACCGCTGCTTGTTGACTGATAGTTCCGAAAAAAAAAATCATCATCTTCGTAGTCAGTGCCTCCATACTACCCTGATTTACAACATGCCTTCTTTAAAGTATCCTTTAAATGAACTATGAAATTCTTACGAAACAACGGTTCAAACTCCTTCTCGCAAAATTAACCATATATTGATTTTGCCATTTCTTGCATTGTTTCATAAAAAAGAATGGCCTACGTAGATACAAGTTTCTTGACGTAGCTAGGGATAAATCGTACTTTGTAAAAAATCACTCTGATTCAAACAAAAAATTCTCTGAAACTGACATTATCAAGATGCTTGATTTCTTGATTGACAAAATATTTGTTACGTTTAGAGGACGTGTTTTTCAACAAACAATCGGCATTCCCATAGAAACAAACTGTGCTCCTCTTCTTGTCGACTTGTTCCTTTATTCATATGAGGCTGACTTCATACAGGAACTTCTTAGGAAGAAAGACAAGACGTTGGCAGTATCCTTTAACTTCACTTTCCGCTATATAAATGATGTTCTCTCACTAAATAATTCAAAATTTGGTGACTATGTTGAACGCATCTATCCCATCGAACTTGAGATAAAGGATACAACAGATACAGTTAAGTCTGCCTCATATCTTGACTTACATCTAGAAATTGACAATGATGGTCGGTTGAGAACAAAACTTTATTACAAAAGAGATGATTTCAGCTTCCCAATTGTGAACTTTCCATTTCTATGAAGCAACATTCCAGCAGCACCAGCATACGGAGTATATATCTCTCAAGTTGATACGATATTCTAGGGCTTGTATTTCCTATCATGATTTCCTTGATAGAAGGTTGCTGCTCACAAGGAAGCTATCAAACAAAGAGTTCCAAGTGGTGAAATTGAAATCGTCCCTTCATAAATTTTACGGACGCCATCACGAGTTCGTTGACCGTTATGGAATATCCGTTTCACAGATGACAACGGATATGTTCCAATTGTCGTAACTACAATCCCGTCCCCTTTTCCCCGAATGTGACCTACCGAATAAGGCTTATCACCGGGTTAGTAATAACATGAGCAACACGATTGGTGCCACATGTGGAGCAAGATCTGCTTACCCTTCCGAAGCACCTGAGATCACCTCCACTTTTTGTGGGGTTCGTGTTACTCAGTCTTTGGTTTTCTAAGTGTTTTGTGTACTGTTGTTTATAAAAAAGATGTGGTATGATTGTCTGTTTGTCTTTTTCTTTTTTAGCCATGGCGTTGTCAGTTTATTTTCTAATTATGAGTTTGAATGTCCCTTTGGTATCCTTCGCCTCTCTTTTACAAGCTCTTAACAAACAAAAATCCGCGTCACATTAAACCGACTTTTTTGGATTTATTTTATTCGAAAACGGTGCAGTCCGCATAGTATCAAGCTAAATTTGAACAAAAATTTAACTTAATTTAAACATTTATCAATTCGTTGATAATTTGTGTATGCATAACAGGTAATTGTTCAGGTAGGATACATATCTTATCTGAAAGGAACGATTTCATTACCAATTTAATGAAGCAACTTCCGTGATTTGATCATGTAATTTCATTTGTTATAAATACGGAAGAAGAAAGGGAAATGCTTTAAGTTTTACTTTGAATTTAGTACACTTGTACATGTTGTTTTCTTTAAAAAAAACAAGAATAACCAAAAATGAGAAAAAAAATACATATAAAATATCATAGGCACTTAACCTGAATTCATCAAAGTTTCATTACGCACTTAACTCCAAACTTGTATGCAAGTTATTTCAAGTCTGTTGACATTTGCACGCACACAGTCTAGGTGTAAATAATGAATAACAATTATAAAAATTGGAGAATAACTGGGTGCTTCAATATGAAGAATCGAGAATAATTGACAAACTAAATAAAAAGATATATGAGAAATGGCCTAAAAATTAAAAGAATAATGACATGAAGACCCCTCCCAGACTTTTGTTTGTGGTTTAAGTTCAAGCCTACAAACTGTAAAAAACTAAAGGCATAAAGAACAAATCCTCATAACTGCAGTTGAGTATATATCCAGAACATCCATGAGATTGACATTAATATTCAAAAACAAAACAGTGTCGGAAAAAAGCTACGTATTTTCCATGACATTTTGCTAAAAAAATTAGCAAACTTGATTTATACGTTCTGAAAAAGATTTAACTTCTCACTTTTTACTCAGACGAAAAGAACCAATTCTCCTCAATGAGAAATTTCCAATTGATAAACACAAGCATCCTTACCATTGACGAACAGGATATTTTCCATTTATTGACAATAAATGCACACATGTATGTATTGTGCGATACGCCAATTCAATTCTTAGATACTCTTATAGTCAAATTGTAAATGATCAGGCGCCAAGGATATGACATTCACTGTTTATGTTCTTATACATCCTAGGCTTTCAAATATTTGGCTTTGGGCGTTCCTGATGAAGTTAAATCCAGAAAAGCGCTTCGGACGCATGGAATTTATAACGTGTTGTTTTCATTTTTGTCACACCATTACAATTCCGACAAAACATTATTTATTTTCTTTTGTCTTTTCCGATGTTGATTCCCTTTTCTTTAGTGTTACAAATAACACTATTGTACCTTTTTGTAGTTTTTTTGTAGTAAAACTACTATGTATAGAGGCGTGTCATTCGTCAAATATGGTATAAACCTATTTGAAAAAAGGTGACCTGGCAATTCCAAATGAACTTCAAACATATCTATGATCAACCGGAGGACTTAAGAAATAACAATAGTCAAGTTGGCTGACATCATATATACGATACCACAATTTCAAAAAGTTCGTCTTATTTATTTCTAATAAATGCTTGGTTGCCTTGATTTGTTAAACTAACTGTTTGTTATGAAATCTGTTCAGTACTATGTGATATAACAATCAATGTTGTCAAACAAAAATATAAGTAACCTCTAGGACATATTAAAACAATTTACTTTTCACTGAAAACAGTAATTTTGGAAGAAATAACCTAGATAATACTTAGACATTAAATTCGTGGACAACGATCTAAACGAACTTATTATGGTCTGAAGCCATATGCATTACCTTATTTTCATTTAAATTCTCTCAAAACGTTGACACATTATAATAAAAGAATAATACTTGTCCCAAATACATTGTATGATCAAAATGCATGTACAATATAATTTCGTAAACATGTACCTAAAAGGGATAATCTTGAGACAGTTAATATTCTTATTGACAATTGCACTGAAAAATAAACAAAAGTAAAAACATTATCTACAAATAGATTTACTATACGTGGAAGGAAATCCATAACAACATTGAAAAAACAAAATCGTAATTGATTGGCATGATTTCTAATCCAATGTGTATGATTGTGATTGTTTCATGGACTTAATTCTTACGCTGCGCATGTATATCGTATAACATTCGTCATATTTTTTTTATTCATATGGAACTATCTACTGCTTAACATACATAATAAACTACCATTGAAACATTGTCTTGACCTCAATATATTTTATTTTTTATGTTGTGTTGTTTGATAACTGTTTATAGACGTATAACCCATTACTCCTTTTACCCATATACGTAATTGAGAATTACACCATTAAAAGACAACTATATATCAAAATATGTTTTGTTTCTGGAAAAAAGCAAATGTCTTTTTAATAAATTCAAAATTGCATCGAGTCTACAGAAGTATAGAACAAAAATTCTATCAAATAACTGTTACTTTTCTATTTGTGCATAACCAACGTTTACGTTTACTCATTATTAAAAATGAAAATAGATGCAATAGATCCGAACGCTTTTTAATCTGTTTATATACAATTTCACTTGAAAATGAACATGTAATGATTAATTATGGTAGCTTACCGACTTCCAAATCCGTAAATCAATTAACAAGAGACAAATCAAGGTAGCAAACAAAAACTGAGGGAATCGCATTAACTCCAAAAGGAGCTAGACCAGGTGCCTCGACAGGATACGCGTCTCCTGCTATCCATGCATCATCCACCTTGCGAATTTACACTCAGTCATTATGTCACAATCGGGACTAAAATGTACAAAGATGAGAACTTCTGGCAGTTTTTTTTTAAATGTCCTTTATAACATAGTTAATTTTGTATTCAACCATTGTGACATTTGATACAATAAAAGCATTTAAGATCAGTGTGCAATAGATACACAGCCAAATTTTGCTCACGTGAATTTCACGTGAATCTCATTTCACGTGAATTTCACATGAATTTCACGTGAATTTCACATTAATTTCACGTTAATTTCACGTGAAGTGATTTCATGTGAAATTCATGTGAAATTTTCACGTTAATTTTACGTGAAGTGATTTCACGTGAGATTCACATTAAATTTTCACATGAAATTATTTCACATGAATTTCACGTTATAAATTTCATGTGAATTTCACGTGAAAAATATAAATGATGTCTAAGTTATAAAAATTAACTGAAAAATCATAAATTTTGTCAACATCTCATACCTTGTATTATATGTATCATATATTCCTGGGAATCTTAATTTAATTTAAAAAATTCTATTTTCACGTGAAATTCACGTGAATATTTAACGTTAAATTCACGTGAAAATATTCACGTTATATTCACATGAAAAATTTCACATGAAATTAACATGAATCAAAACTCCTGTGAAAGTTATGTTTCATTTTATCTGAATTAAACCATGAGTTAAATTCTTAAGAGAAATTTAAATTTATTGAGTTAATTTTTGCAATATGAGAAACAAATTCACCTGAATTTTACACATACTATTATATTCATTCCAATTTTCGTTTTGCAAAATTTAATTATTTCAAAGCTGTTATTCTTTGTATCTCAAGATTCACATAAAAGTGGGACATACAATCAATGTAAATGATTAATATTTATCCTTTTTTAAGCACAAATTATCTCCCTTGATAGTGGGTTAGATGCAACTACAAAAACATGTTGGTTTTGAATTATATTTTCTATCACTGTTTATATTTATCTCTAGTAGAGTCATTAAATTGGAATTTTGTATGTTTACATGTGTATCTCTTATTTGAATTTCAAATTCATAGATACATATATTATATTGATGGACTGATTGATTTACTAGTAATATTTCTATAATTATTAATTAGTAAATTTAATTACTTTCACACATCTTATGTCTTCTTTACTTTTATACTTTTAAAAATGTTGAAGGTAACTCCAACTTATGAAATAGATAACTGACCATTACTGTAATAGATTCTTTACTTCCCATAATTGCAAAGAAAAAAGGATAATATATATATATATAAAACTGCTATGCTTTCACAAATATCAAAACTGTTTGATTCAACATGCATTATAAAGTGGTGAATGTTAATAACTTGATCCCTCGTCCAAATTAAGGAAGAAAAAATATCATATCAGGGATTATATGTGTAGTGACTAGATATCAATTTATTTGTTTGGACACTTTAAAAATATTCCATACTGTTTTTTATAATGTGAAAGATTTCTCAATTTTCCTAAAGAGTTGATGAGTTGTCCGGGTTTGTCAATCAATGGGCAGGGGCGGATCCAGGCATTTTAAAAAGAGGGGGTTCCCAACCCAGGATAAAGGGGGGGGGGTCCAACTATATGTCCCTATTCAAATGCATTGATCGGCGAAAAACCGGACCCCCCTGGATCTGCCACTGATGGGGAAAATTTAAACTAAAACATATAAAAAGCTTTATCTTTATTTAGTTTTTATAATTTTTGGTATTAAATATTAGGTATATTTTAAGTAGTTTATTTAGGATTGTCCTTATTAACTCTGGAAAAAGGTAAATGTAAAATTTTGAGTGTCCCCATTCTTCTGGGAATTTTTTTCCAATCAATGTAGGAAAATAGTTACAGAAAAAAAGCAAAGTAAATAAAGTTGCAATAATTGGCAGATATGGGTCCAGGATACTGAAAAAGTGTGAGAAGACTTGTAAAAAGAAGAGGTGAGAATGTGGTAAATCCCCCACCCCTTTTTAATTATCTTTTATACTTTAATGATATTTAAATTTATGGTCTTTAATATACATAGTGTCCAAGATGCATCATTAGTAGGCTGTTTGCTCTTTGGTCAGGTTGTTGTCTCTTTGGCAATTGTTTCCCATTTATATTCTAAATTTTATGTATGTTATGAAAACTTATTGATTGACAGTAAAAATATTATTTGAAAGCTAAATGTGTGGTAAAGTATTGCTAATTAGAAAAGGCTGGTTTATGTCTCATTGAATTAAAGTTAAACATTTATCTATATATATATACATATATATTCTTTTACACAATGAAATCACAGTCATACTCTGGGACTATTATACCACCTAATATATATTAGTCCCAGTCACAATTGAAATTATAGTTATTATATTTTATAAAATTAAATGGTTGTAAGGGTTGTCCATGTGGAGGTGCTCCTATGTAAAGGATGCTTATTAACAAAATAATGTGTTATATGTTCCAAGAACTTGTATAGTATATAAAGAATGGGGGTACCTTTTTTTCACATGGAGAAATACTTTGAACATGTATCAAGAAAATATCCGCAAACATCTAGTCCGGATTCAGGTTATTTTAAAACGCTTGAAAGATACAGATTATGACGCGTTTTGAAGAGAAGGACGCCGACAGTCGATTGTCAACAGGCCTACCTAACTTCCGGATAGACGCCATATTGTAAAAACCGGTCATATTCAGAGAGGTAAGTGGTCAATTTGAAAGTCTGAATTTAGAAAATCGAGCAACCCAATTTTATATTTGATTAGTGTTTATGGTACTCTGAGATGAAAATTTTGATGTTATCATATTTTGATAATTGAAATTTCTCAGGTTTTTGAGAAATACTGCGATGTTTCTAAAAATGATGCGAAAACTTATGTCTGGTAAAACCAAGTCTTGTTTTTTATGAATTTTTGACAATTGTTCCTTTTTGGATAAGATATTACTTAAAACTTAAGGTCTGATAAAAGTTTAAGAGGTTTTCGAATGTTTATATGACAACATCATTTCAGATCGGATGCAAATTATGCATTTTGACGCACATGTTATGCCTCTTCATTGTTATTCAAATGAGCGACCATAACCAGTTGTTTGTATACTTCAACACATGATGGATCATTGAAAACGTGTAAACATTGTATGGTATGAATATTTCAATATATATCTGTTTTAATAACTACATTATATAAAAAATGACATGATTTTAAATGTAAATCATAAACTACATACATCTTGTATCAAGGGTCTGTACATGTATGTTTGTCTTTAAATTTTATTTATATAGTAGACTCTACAGTGATATTGTTTAAATGCATGTAAATTATATTAACTTATTAATATATACTGTATTGAAAACAATAAAGTAGAAAAAAGAAACAGAAGACATCAAAAAGGACATGTAAAACCTTTAAGTCAAACAAAATCTACAACATATTAAGACAAAAAAGACAAATGAATGATGTAAAGACAAACAAATTTTTGAAATACTACATAGCATCATAGTTATAATTATCTGCGGAACCGTAGCTCTTAAGGTCCTTTATATGATATTTTTTAATTGTTTGTGGACCATAAAGTCTGGTGCACATTCTAGACAGTCTTAAATATGTCTTGACACTATCTCAACAGTATAAATTTCGCCTGAAATGTGAACAGACTTATTCTGCACTGTTTATCACATTCTATTGCTGTTATATACTCCTTTTTATTATGGCTAAACTAAACTTTGAAGAATCAAGGATTAATTTGGTATAGTAAGTTGGAATACCCTGAATAATCCCCCATGTAGTTTAATTTTGATTTATTTTTATTAAACATTTAAGTAATTGTTTTCACTTGGAATATAAGTCTATAAATACATTTTTTATTATTCCTGGAGTAGATAATAATTTTCTTTTAATCTTTGGGAATTATTCAATTTGTTTTATGTTAAAATAATTAACTTCATAATTTTGATAAGGAAAATCCATTTCAATTCAATTTTTTTCATCAAAATGATGATTTTCATTTTCATCTATCAACAAACTTTTAAATTGTAGTGGCATCGTCGGTCAACTGATAAGTTGTATGGCTGATTACAGGTAAAGCAATAACTTCTATTTGACAGCTGCGTGTACTCTGGGGTGTGGAATACCTTAAATTTATGGGAACATCCTGTCCATGTGTAATACTTAATATATTCCAACAGATGGCATTACATAAATTTTCTTCTGTTAAATGAATGATTTATATATCATCATAATTTGCTATTTATATAAACCACATTTTGGTATAATAATTATTTATGAATGTAGAATGAAATATGTCTACAGTATGATTGGTTTGAATCATTTAATTTATAAGATTTAGGAATCAAAATTTGTAATTATTTAAAACCCACATTGAAATTGTTTTATATCAACACACCGACATTTGAATTATTTTATACTTTAGATTTCACAGCCATATTTGCATTTGTAAAATATTTATATACCCAAATTTTCAATTATTTTACATGCCCAACTTTTATTTTTGTTGTAAAGAAGTGTAACTTGAAACAACAGTATATCATATAAAGAGAAATAAAGATTAAAGTTATATCATGAATATTGGTCATGATTTGTAAAACTCAGAACTGTCAAGTAAATTTAAGACACGATTCAAAATGTTCAGAATATGTCAAGCCATACTGAGAAAAATAAGAATGTCGAGAATGTGTCGAGAAATTTCAAGACAGTATTCAAATGTCAAGAATTTGTCAAGAAGTTTTAAGACCATATTCAGAATGTCGAGAATATGTCGAGTAAATTTCATACAAATTTAATATAAATGAGAATTTGTCAAGAAAAATTAAGACACAAGTCATACTTTTGGAGAATGTCGAGTAAAAGTTCATGCAAATTAAGACAAAAACTGGTCTTTTCAGACTTTTAGACTTTTGTAGTGCGTATTGGCAGGATAATTTATCGGTATGTTCGGACTTTTTGTCTATTTATTATGTAAAATCTAGATATTTCCGAAATAAATCCGCCATTGTCTGATTATCATTTGAAGCGAGTTAGGCTCCCCTCTCTATGATTTCCCCTGATTGTCAACAACAATAGTACTTGTAGCTAATTTAACAAGACAACCAATACCAAGGAGCTATGAATCAATAAATACTCGAGGATATACTACAGGTAACTCAAACAAATAATTCAATAGTGCAGAAATAAATAGAAATCTGCAATGACTGAATGTTTTCATCTTCGAGTTTATAGTTTCCGTTCGCCCTGATTCACGTTCGCACAAGTACCTGTTCGCCCATGATCGATTGGCTCTGATTTTTTGTTTTATATGTTGTCTGCTTGCATAATGTTTATTATCTGAACAGAGGACGGCAAAGAATGTTGAAAAATTCGGCGAATATGTCACTATGCTGCAGTTCTGCCAACTTTTCGTGAAGTAGATGCGTGAGAATTGGCCAAAATTGTAAAGATCATAGAGAAAAAACAATAGATCAAAGGAAAATGCCGCCAAATAAGCATGAAAATGCGTGAGACTTGGCAGCCCTGATGCTGCAAACGAAAAATTATGTTCCCTTTAATTTTGTTTAAGTACTTATCATGCTTATCTTTATTGATATTTGTTTATTGTTACAATTCATGCAGTATTATAACAGAGACATGCAATTGTATGCATCTAATTTCAAATTCCAGCTGAATTGTAAGATATTTTATCATTTGTATACAGTCTATAAATGGCTTGCCTTTTAAGTTCTATTATACAGCAAGGCAGGGGGTCTTGACTGAGCCAACGATTTTTTTTACAATTAGAACAAGAAGAAATTATCTATTAAAAATATTAGCTGTTTGTTTACTTTATTTCATCAAAATAAGGTTAATGTGCTTGAAACTAAAGTTAAACTACCGACTTATTAGTTGATTACATTTACCTGCATTATATTCAATGTTCAGATGGATACTTAACTTTTCAAAAACAGTTAGTTTCTCATATCAAGTTCTTTTAGTGTCGGAACTTCCCAGATGATGGCAGATTGAAAAGTCTTTATGATAAAGGGGATGGTTATGTCAAATTCTGACGGAGTCTTATACAGTCAATAAAAGTATATATTTGTCACTTTTTTTTTATTTGTGTATGATTCAAACCGATACTACATTGTACATGTTGTAGTACTTGTATCTTATCTATGATTAACTCAAAGTTATATAGATAACAAAACACTATATGACACAGGACAATCACTGACAAGTTTCAAGACTTGCTAGCAGTAACTGAAAGCCAGCACAAATACCTAATCTGTTGACAGTACACTCTTATACAGGTGGCTGTACCTCACTTTGACATTAGATTTAACGTCATATCAGAAGGAAAACAATTGTGTCGATTTTTCTTATTCGAACATATTTGGATTACAATTTACAGAAAACTACCACAAGGGCTGGGGGATTTCCAGCTAGGGGAGGGAAATATTCCCATACATTTTTGTAAGTCTTGAACTGGCAAAATGGTATGAATCAATAACGACAACAAGACGATACAATATAAAAAAGAAGATGTGGAATTGATTGCCAATGAGACAACTCTCCACAAGAGACCAAATGACACAGAAAGTAACAGCTACAGGTCACCGTGCAGCCTTCAACAATAAGCAAAGCCCATATCACAAACTCAGCTACATTTACATGTATAAAAGGCCCCAAAATCACAAATGTAAAACATTAAAACAAAAAAACTTATGGCCTAATTAATAAACAAAAAAATGAACAAAAAACAAATATCATTATGTAACTAACAAAGCAACATAGAACAACCACTGAATTACAGGCTCCTGAATTGGGACTGGCACATACATATACAGAATGTGGCGGGGTTAAACATCATGTAACAAAAATTACATGTAAGGGGAATCCCAACCCTCACCCTTATTATAGTTATAAATAGATTATGACAAGTTTACAGATCAAGCTCAATATATATTCTGTTCAGAAAAAATAACTTCAGATGTTTTATTTTTGCAGAGCTTTATAGTCCTTGGACTTAAAAAAATTCATGCAAATAATCAGTTTTATCTGTTTATCACTTTTTTTTTGTTATATACATGTATGCTTGAAGATATTGATCTGATAATTATGATTTATCATGATTATTGTATAGTTTTACCATGACCAGTTGCATATCAAGTTTAAAATTTGTTTCAGTTTGGATGATTTTATTTTGGCAGAAACTGATCAGGAATTTTGGTCCAAAACAAGTATTTTGCATGTTTCATGGCAATAAATTGTGTAAGTGTAGGATCTCTATGTACCACTTTGTACATGTAGGTTCCATACCTCAAAAGGAAGGTTTGGATTAATTTTTGGGGTAATGGACTAAACCTTTTGATAATTATGGACCAAAAAACAAAAAAAAAACAAATATATAGATATAAGAAGATATGGTATAAGAAGAACTGGTATAATTTCCCTTCACTTAAGATTAAATTAAATGACATAGAAGTTAACATATTATAAAACTACAGGTCACAGTACATCCTTCAACAATGAGCAAATCTTATACAGTGTGCCTTTCTATGGATCTCTATGAAATTGAGCCTCAAGGTTCGATACCAAAGTGGTAAGATCAAAGGGGTTTATTATAGAAGTGTAAGGGAAAATTGTATAAAAATCAATTACAAATGGTGACAGGTCACAACTT
Source organism: Mytilus coruscus (assembly GCA_017311375.1). Taxonomy (NCBI): domain Eukaryota; kingdom Metazoa; phylum Mollusca; class Bivalvia; order Mytilida; family Mytilidae; genus Mytilus; species Mytilus coruscus. Next base: position 16,033,864 of record CM029601.1, read on the forward strand.
GAAAACTAATTTAATAATGACAAAACAGGGGGGGTCTTTAGTTACTATGTAAGACTACAATGGGATGACCTGCTTTTAGTTTAAACTACTGGGCCAAGTTTAATAAAACTTTAAAGCCTCTAGATGATATTTGATAGTACAATTCCAAGTTTAATACAAATAGAAAGAAATTCATGTATATTATAGGCTAATTGTTTGCAAAACTCTTTGAATAGTATTGTGTCCACATGCTAAATACTGTTTTCTCCCTTTCAGCAATATTACAAGGAATGGACAGAGGAGTTGACTATTTATTGATAATGACTGATACTGGAATGAAGTAACCTACACGCAGTGTCCAATGACTCCATGCCTGACAGTCCATTTTTACATGTACAAAAATTTAAAATGTATGTTGACAGCCAATGCTAAGTATTAATCTTAATATATTAATCATATATACAATGATTGTACATGTATGTGCATCTCTGAGACTTATATTTTGCTGTTGTGTGGCTTCATTTCTGACCAGAGACTGATAATATTAGATTATCCTGTATTTTAAGTTCAAATATTATGTACTAGTAACTACATGTACTCAATGACTTTCATTCATTTAACTTGTAATAATTATGATGCAGCATCCAACAAAAGGTATATCTTTTTGACTTTGATTGTATGCCTCACTGAATGTGTACATGTATGAATTCTTTCAGATTGTGAGTGTTTTACACATATATTATATACATGGTCATTGGAGTTTAGATAAATTTGATTTCTGATAATGGCAGAGTGTTTTGAACATTGCTTCATAGTGATGATCAGATTACCTTTAATTAATATACAATGTATACAATGTACATTTGTACATGTACACTGCTACTTTTACAGGTACTTTTTCTGTATTAAAAATCTGTAGACTAGTACTGGACATTTACTTTTAATATTTTAAATACTATTTCTTTACTTTAAAATTATTGTAATATTTAGGTACCTGTATTTTTGTACTAAAAATTTGGTATAGAAATAATACCCACAGTGATCACAATATTCCATGTTTGAAAATCATAACTTTAAGAGATTTGAAATAGACAAGCTTTCAAAAAGCTGAAAAATGTAACGGTGTAATATATAACATGAATAAAAAACTGTAGTACTTAAATTTCGAGTACAAATCAAGTACTGTAAAATACATGTACAGGTACCTCAATATTACAAAATATTTTTCACTGTCACTTCTGGGCCCAGTTCATTATAGATAGAGATAATTGTAAGCAGCAAGAATGTTCAGTAAAGTAAGATCTACAAACACATCACCAACACCAAAACACAATGTTTGTCATGAATCCATCTATGTCCTTTGTGCACATAGACCATGTAGACCAAGGTGAGCGACACAGGCTCTTTAGAGCCTCTAGTTTTGTATATGAATAGAATTTAATTGTTGCAGATTGAAAATTTTTAGTAATTTAAAAATAAGAAGATGTAGTAGGATTGCCAATAAGAAAACGATCATGATCAGCCACGTTCAACATAAAGGGGATGTAAGCACTTTTAGGCCACTTTTATTATGACCTTCAACAATGAACAGAACAATACTGCTTAGTCAGCTGTTAATGATCCTGACAAAATGTGCAACAGTTCAATCTAGAAAACTAGTACTAGTCATTTTGCTAGTGACGTTCACTTATTGGTTATAAAAAAAAATCAATTGTTTTCTCTGTTGCAGTCTGTGCTAAACTGACTAGGGTTTGTCTCACCAAAAGAGAAATTTGATTTTTTTTTCTATTGTGTCAACCAAAAAATCTAAAAATTTCTGTCTGACCTAATTATCCGATTCACTGCTCTTGGCAAATACTTTTTACAACAGTTGCCTGTGTGAATTTGACATATATCTAAATGAATTTTCAGTTGTATTGCTATTTTTTTATTTGGAAAACATTAATCAGGGTTCAGGGCTTATATGTTTATAATAATTAATGGAATTTCAATTTTCAGAATTACACATTTGTAGCTCCCAAGATGTAAGTGGAAGTGAAGTTATACAATGAAATGAATGAATTGATTAGATATACATGTAGAGGAGACCCTAGATCAACAGTACATGTAACTGGTATGTATTTGTTACAGTATTTGTAGTCAAAATGGTATAACAAAAATGCAGAATCCTGTCATACCTGTGCAAATTTAAAAAGGAGTCCATACAAACTGACAAAATAAAAAAATTCTATCAATCAACAGATCAATGGTAAAGTTAATCTGCTATATACATGTATGGAATAGGCATTTATTTACCCCATTTACCCCTTTTCTGTCCATGAAAATTTATGAGAATAGAATTTTATTATCTGTATTTCCTAAGATTTCAATTCTTATTTCACATATTGATATTCCCATGTGTTATGCTTGTAGTTTGAGGAAAATTATCAAAATAGCTTGACCAAGATTAAACAATTACTGGTATCATGAATCAGGCCATTTTTGTCTTGTCTGCAACTGATTGTATAGTGTACATGTCTGTCTGGGCAGGGTTCATCTTACCATGACCTGATATTCATGGTTCATTGGTAAATAATAAGTTTCATATTTTGGTCTGTTTGTTGTATACTATATACAAGCTATAATTAATTAAGAGATCAGCTATATTTGGTGTAGGTAATGATTGTAAGGTGCACATGTCTGTCTGGCTTGGTTTTTCTGACCTTGGACTTGGTATTACATGTATTTGCTTGACAGTATTTTTTTATGGGTCATTGGTTATGTTAACTGGGCAAATCACCAATTGATCATGTCGAAGCTTAAAACACAGTACAGTTATCTCCTTTTATAAGTTTGGTAAATCATTGAAGATTAAACATGTTAAATTGATGTAATCTTTTTTGCTTGACTACAGAAACAAACTTGCTGATTTTGTTATATTACAGGAACTGTAGGAAGTATTCCAAGAGTCTGATTGCTTAGTATGCATTACAGGATTTTATTATTGGAGCAACATCTTAGGAGGATAAGTGCAAATGTATGAAGGAATCCTTGGGAACAAAACACAATTATATGCAGAAGAGGAGTCTTAAACATTATTAATAGAGTCAAAGTAGTGGTGTATTCAAGAAATGTAAACCAACTGGAATTAACTATTGTGTATATTTTTCAACCTCAAGTACTTTCAGAATTATAATACAATTCAAATTCAAATTATTGTGTCAACATACATGTTACAGTAAAAAATGAAAATGTTTTAAAATGAATTTTATATAAAAATGAAATAACAAAATTTTTATCTTATTGTGCAGCCAAACTTTGAGATCAACATTATGCATTAACCTTAAGATCAGGGTTAAAATGAGGAAAAAAAACGATTTTTACATATATGAAATAAGAAGTAAATGGTTGTGAATTACAGAGTGACTTTCAATATGGTACATTTGTATATCAGCTATATTTCACAGAACTTTCTATTTTAGTTTATTAGTACAATGAGATATGAGGTATACATCAATCAGACAGCAATACTACAACAAAAACACCTGAAGGCATTTAGGTGCTAACATGCAGTCCTCAACAAAAGACAGGTGTCTTAAAGATATGCCATGATCTAATTAATTGACCAGAGGCTATAAACAATTACAATATGAATCGAGAATAGCCATCAACATCAAATTCTTTGAATTTTTTTTTTTAGTTGAGATGAAATTTAAGACAACCACTGAAACCGTTTCTGGCTTTAAACGGGTACATGTATATGTTGCGAGGTGAACTGTTTTTTCTTCTTCAAAACCATCTTAAAAAGAATTGGCATCTTGTGCAAGTACTTTTCCATAATGTGATTGGTTTGTGTCAAAACTGATAACCACACAATATGACTTATATATACATACATAATAAAAATCAACTAAAATGAAATATACATCAGTGCAAACATCTCCTATAAATGACCACAGTCCATAAATCATTTACAAATAAGGTTTGAGACTCGAACACAACCAAAATAGTTCAAGGAGTGAACTAAGGTGCCCTGGATATTATTTATAACCTGTGGTGATTTTCTTGCTTTCTTCGATAAGACCAAAAACATTGGATACAAAGAAAGTAGAAATAGAATGGAAGTATGAACACATGGTCAAGACCAAGAAGAATGTTAAATAAGATCAAATCCTGTGAAATTTGTGTGATTGAGGCTGAATTCATTGTAATTTCATTTTTAAAAAAAGAAGCTTGATTCAAGTTAATTTCACGTCAAAAGTTCGCATGAATTTCACGTGAAGGCTCAATTCACGTGAATTTCATGTGAAATCTCAATTCACATGAATTTCACATCAGATTAACGTGAAATTCACGTGAAAAATTTCACGTGAGTTTCATGTATAAGCTCGTTTGAGGTGAATCTCACGTGAAAAATTTCACATGAAATTCACGTGAATTTCACGTGAAATTTACGTAAACAAAATTTGCCTGTGTACGCAGAAGATCAATAATAATGATTATTGTATTTATATTTTTCACAAGTATCATCAACGCTAGCATTGATCCACATAAGTACAAATTATCTAAAGTATGAATTTTGTAGAATATAATGATTAAATGAGGGAAAAGGAAGGAAATCATCAAGGGTATCAGTAGTCAAAAAGAAAATTTAACTAAAATACAAGCCACAGTCCATAATTTAACATTTTAAATGATCATTTAATGTACAGTAATAACTCTTTGATCTATTTTATTGGGCTAACATTTCTGATACACTGTTGATTGTATTCAAAGTAATGTACAAAACAAACGACGAAGGGAATGCGTATTTATAGATGGGTGCAGGTCTGACTTGTACACTAAGTTTATTAAAAAAAAATGGAATACAAGAAATCATGTTCTCCGCTGCCACTTAATTTTTGACTGCTGTTACCAGTAATTCAATATGTTGAAAAATTAGGAAAACAGATCTTATCTGATCTTCAGACTAAAGTGTAAACTTGTAGAAAGTATAAAAAAAGAGACGGTATGGTTGCCGGTGAGACAACTATTCAGAGTTCAGCTGAAGTGGATTTAAAACTATAATACGTCACCGTACGAAATTACAGGCTTCTGACTTGGGACATGTACATATAAAATGTTGCGGGGTTAAACAGTTCTGGATTTGCATGAAGAGTGATGTATGCATAGCAAAAGATGCTTTCCCTGATGACGCACTCGGCCGCATTCATTTTGAGGTCATGCGATTCACACGTGTTTTATTTAAACATCGTTTTATATCTTCTTAATGGATTTGTGGGATTTGAGCATAGGTGGACTACTGTAACCTGTAACTTAGAATACAAAACACTCCATCATTCATGAATAATTATAACAACTGTATAACCTACATGCAATCGTGCGATCTGCTTTGGATATTTGACATAAAACGTAACGTTATGATACACAGTTGAGGTAAAATCACTTATCAACTTTAAGGGACGTAGTGAACACAACGTCAAATTTCTTTCAACGTTTTGAAATATTATAAATTGATTAAAATTCCCTTTTCCATTTCTACTAAACAATCATGTTTAGATTATTTTAAAACTTGTTAATTGAAAAGATATTGTTTCGCTTAATTTCTTTTTTCGATGTATATAACATGTATCGTGGAGATTTACTGATTATCTAAATAACCTATTATTTAGATATTCAGATATCCCAGACTTTATTTCTAGTTTCAACATTTGTTTTCTTTTCTAATCTTCACCATTATCTTGAACTAGTGGAACAGGTACTGTATAGTTACAAAGGTAAACCATACGATTAAGGATACCAGTTGCTGTTATCTCGGTTTCTTACGTTTTTTCTATCCAATAACTGTTGTTTTCGGTAATATAAAAATTAGGAGATGATATATGATTGTCGATGAAACATATATCCACCAAAGGTCAAATGAAGTGAATGTAATCAATTAAAGGCAACCGAAAGGCCTTCAACAATGAGAAAAACCCATACCGTATAGTCAGCTATAAAAGACCCGACATGAAAAATGTGAAACAATTCAATGAGAAAACTAACGACCTAATCTATAACATAACAATTTACGAAGAAAGAAATGACCGACATGAACCAACGGCAATCACTGAACTATAGGCTTCTGACTTTGGATAGGGATACAGAATATAGTGGGATTTAACACGTTTGTGAGTGCTCAACCCTCCTCATAATCTGGGACAGTGGTGTAACAGTACAACATAAGAACAAACTGTAAAAATCAGTTGGAACTCAAAAGATCGGTACGAGGCGTGAAAACGACAAACATATACAATAAACTCATCATAGATACCAGGATTGAAATTTTATATTTACGCCAGACGCGCGTTTAGTCTACAAATGACTGATCAGTGACGCTCGAATCAAAAAATATCAAAAAGGCCAAATAAAGTACGAAGTTGAAGAGCATTGAGGACCAAAAATTCGTAAAAGTTTTGCCAAATACAGCTAAGTTAATCTATTCCTGAGGTAGAAAAGCCTTAGTATTTCAAAAATTCAAAGTTTTGTTAACAGTTAATTTATAATTATGAACATATCAATGATAGCTCAAGTCAACACATAAGTGCTGACTACTGGGCTGGTGATACCCTCGGGGAAATAAATCTCCACCAGCAGTGGCATCGACCCAGTGGTTGTAAATAAACTCATCATAGATACCAGGATTGAAATTTTATATTTACGCCAGACGCGCGAATAAAAATATATTAAAAGGCCAAATAAAGTACGAAGTTGAAGAGCATTGAGGACCAAAAATTCGTAAAAGTTTTGCCAAATACAGCTAAGGTAATCTATTCCTGAGGTAGAAAAGCCTTAGTATTTCAAAAATACAATAGACACAACCACCGAAATAAGAGTACTCGCAGTTACTGAACAGAATTGAAAATGGAAACGGGAATTTGTCAAAAAGACAACAACCCAACCAGCCCAGGGCCACTAATGGGTCTTCAACGCAGCGAGAAAATTCCGCACCCTGAGGCGTTCTCTAGCTGGCCCCTAAACTATAATGTATACTATAGCTCAGCGAAATGGACGATATTTCAAAACCAATTATATAATTACCAATAATGAATATGTTTTCCCAGCTTAAAGTTTTCAACACCTCCTTTTTTTCTTTATAATTTCTGATATTTTTATTTTTAACTAAGTATATATCAAAATATGTTTGCCTTTCTTTATAATACATAAAACAATATAAACAACAAAAATATCCTATATGTCTGTTCAAAAGTTTAATTTGAGCAGGTTAGGACTGCACAAATAAGTCCGGTCCTGTCATGATACAAACAACTGTTATTACAAGTTTAAAGTATTAAAAGACTGTTATAATAAAAGACAAATCATATTTATTTTAAACATTTGTTTTTTATATTGACATTTGTTTTGTCTAGGTTAATACTTGAGACCTTGTATATATAACAATTGATGTTGATTATTAATCGATTTACAAATTTATAATTGTCTCTTCATAGGTAATTATACTATACAACAAGCTAATTTAAATGTAACATATATACCGTTTAAACTTAAAATCCTAATAAAACCAAATGATAAAGTTTAAGAGCTAATATACCTATTCAAGTCAACAACTTGAACTTCAAAACCAAAATGTTACCCTTGAGTTTGTTCGTCCTTTTGTAATAGAAGACTTAAACTGGCAAAATATAACAAAGATTGCAGTAAATCATATGCAACTCAAGTTGGACGATTTGTATTCTCTTTGATTGACAAAAATCCTCTTACGAAGTTGTAAATGGAAGCGTAAAATGTTTGGCAAATACGTATTTGATTTAGTATTTTATACAAGTAAACTTTTGTCAGAAAGGCGATTCGGACGCAACATTTTACAATGAAGTGTTATTGTCATATTCTAGCACTGCGTCGTTACCGCTGCAAGTAGATAATCCCAAAGGAAATCATCCGCTCATTAGTCATTTCTTTGGCACTAAAATGATTTATAAAATATTTTTGTTTATAAATTATCATTGAAAGAAAAGAAACTTTGAAAAAAATTAAGGTTCCGATATCTCGTAAAATATCAGCTGCGATATTTATGACCGTATATCGCCTTGTTTATGACGTTGACAATGTGCTTCCGTAGAGTTTTATTTATGACGTCAAAACAGAATACAGATTCGCGGAATTTTTACGTCGTCCGCTTCAAATTAAAAAATGATGATTTTCACCCTAAATGTTTCATTTGGAACAGTTATAAGAGTTACAGTATTTAAAGAATAACCATACATTGTCTCGAAATATAAATTTTATTTGTACTCGGCTCAAAACGGATAGAAATGCTCGGCATAGCCTCACATTCTACCCGTTTCTAAGCCATTTATATTTGGAGACATTGTATGGTTATTCTATAGTAATACGCCCAAACACATACACACATACCAGGTAAAGATTTGTTCTACACAAAGTTAATCATCTTACGTATTTCTTTTGTCAAAGATTTAAAAGGTTATTTAAATAGTGTTATCTTTTTATGATATCATTTCAGGGAATTTAATTGTTTGCAAATAACAAATTCAGTTAGATTTAAAAGCACATTTTGTAAATAGATGAAGCCGAATTCATACAGAACCTTCTTAAGGACAACGAAAAACATCTTGCTTAATTTCACTTTTACATATATTAATGATGTTTTGTCATTCAAAAACCCACATTCCAATGAGTGAATACATCTCATAAAATCCTGATATGCAGTGAACTTGAACTAGAATGTCTGTTTTATATCTTGATCTTTCCCTGGATACTGACACAGACGGGCGACTTCAAATAAGAATCTATGACAAACTTGATGATTTCAATATTTCCAATTGTCAACCTCCCATTTCATAGCAGAAAAAGTCCCTCTGTTCCATTGTATGGCGTTTCCATATCTCAGTTAATGCATTACGCCGTCCATGTTCACATTATACGGACTACATTTACAAAGATGTGCTCCTTATACAAAAACTGCTTCAACGGAGTTATGAGGAAGAACAACTTAAATTGACACTACAAGTTTAAAGTCACCATTTCGAGTTGGTTGACAGTTACGATGTGTCGTATTAACTCATCTGGCGACAGGTTTTTATGGTCATAGATCTTAAGAACCCAGTAATAAGTCTGATCTGTAATTATACAGATTAAGTCTTATTCCTAACTTTGACATGTTTTCTGAGTGTGGATTCGCATGGCGGGTGATTCGTGCATACAGGGAGACGCTTACCCTGTCGATGTACCCAGTCTCGATCCCTTTGGAGTCAGTGTAATTCCTTCAGTTTATGTTTGTTACCTTGATTTGTCTCTTCCTTAACAATTTACGAGATTTTAACATACTAGGTAATCTGCAGTCACTTTAATTTATAACCAGTATTGAAGAGCACAGGAAAAGTCGTTAGGGTTTTTGTGTTCGAGACTATTTTATTATCGATCATAAGTGCTTAAAGTTTTTATTTCACTGAGAATGCTGACATTAAAAAAACAAACGGTTTCTGAGCTCAAATCAAATATTATTTTTGTGTTCGTTTTTTAGCCACAATCATCATTGGGTATTTAGTTTAAAAACTGTGTCCGATCAACATGGCTGACAGGGCTTAAAATAGAACATACTATACGTTTACTGATGATATGCTCGCTTATGTGTTTTGTTCTTATCTTGTTATAAAAGATATAATGATGTGATTCATAAAGATCGTTATGTATTAAATAGAGAAGCTTCTGTTTCAATTTTATGCTGATAATTTTGTTATGTGTGTTGGAAGAACGAATACGAAATAAAGATGTTCTAAAGTGTATGTCTTTCTTGCATAGTACAGTTGAACCTGGTAAAATTATATATTCATTTGCACGCAAATATTTGAAACCATAACCATAATGTGTTAGGATAGGCATGCAACTTAAGGGTAGGTTGGGTGACAAGAAATAAAATACAATATTTATTTGCACAAACAATTACGTTTTATACATTAAATGGGTGTGGTATGAAACAAAATTTATTGGTACAATTATTTAATTGATGAATGTTCTTTTTTAGTTTAGAAACCTTAACCTGAGAAGACAGAAGTCACCAGAATGGTCATAGTGGAAACTAAAACAAATTGATCAACAACTGACACGGTATTGTGGAAGGTCTGAAGGTGGATTTAAGCCTGGACATTGTTAACATCATTTTGATACTCGTCTTTTACTATTACGTATGAGCTATCCTAAGCAGTATCAAATTCTAGAACTTTTTGAACATGACATTTCATAGGACCAAAAAGAATTTCATATGAATGCCAATTATGTAAAGTTTTGCAAAACAAAAAGTAGAAGACATTACTTGGAGAATAACAATTCTAATGGATCAACCAGTTTAACTATGTTAGCAAAGATATATGTATGCAGTTTATATTCAGATAATCTACATGAATTAGATGTATTTTTTGTTTTAAACTTGGTGAATAAAATGTAAAAAGCCCCTAAACATGTAACCAATTCGTTAACATTAAATGTGCTTAGAAAAGTGTTTAGATACTAAACACAATTTTTACAACGCATGTAATGTTTTCAGCCTGCGAATGCTAGTACAACCTTTAAATGTCGCAGTTGAACGGCAAACGCCTGAATCTGACAGATAAAGGTCAATCTGTCGACACAAAAAGTACCCGTATGTAAAATGTTTACGCCCACAAACAGCGCCACCTATAATTTTTTCTTCGGCGACTTTTGAGAACGATGCTCCGTTCTGTAGGAAATTAAAACATTAAATTAACTCAAACATTGAAAAGTAATTACAGAAAACAAATTAAAAGATATATTTTCACATGACTGGTTATGCATGATACGCTGGCAATGTGCGCAATCTCCTTTAATCCAAGATTGAAAAATAGTTTTGTTCCTAACTCAAAATGGCGGATTCCAATGTTTACATTTTCCATCACAACAAGAGCTGACACAAAAGCGTGGCCGGGGATAAATTTGCATATTATTTATTGTGTAGGGTAGCTTATCCAATGGCATTTACGGTTATATAAATGGCTATACGTTACCATCCATTGTAACAAAAGTGGGGTGTGTTTTGTGTGCACACCTCAGGAATGCTGTGTATTCATTTTTGTACGATAAAAATCAATGTTATCTTCATAATATTTCCATGTATACACAAGTCATAACAACAAATACATTTTTTTTTTATAAAACTTATAATGTAAAGTGACATGTTTAATTGTCTGTTGTAGCAAAAATTCGTGTAAATAAAGCTGATCCGTTTAAATTCAAGCACAGCAGACAAACACGTGGTCGTTCATTGATGTTTGTTTACTTAAATTGCACGTTGTTGTTACTGGACATACTTATTGTGTTATTATAGTTTAAGAGCAGATATAATTAATCTTACAATTGCATTTTAAAACTTTCAAGAGTTATATAATACACCTTGCTTAAGAAATATGTCTGGCTAGGTCCAGGGACTTCCTAAACTAGGTCCTTACAAAAAATGAGACTGTAATCATGATGTTACTTACCATATTTACTTTGCATTTGATATTTTCATATGCAAGTATATGTATGTACATAGAGGAAAATAGAGTATATGGACATACTTGGGTTTAATTCCCACCATAGGCAGTAATGTTAATAGGTTGGAGGAAATAGGGCAGATTGACCAAAATGCTACAAAATGTAGTGTCTCGCACATCTTTTTTCTAAGTATACAGCAGCTCCTCTAAGGATTAGTAAGGAAGCACTTTATATGCAGTCCAGTGGCTAAGTCTCTCTATTTTCCTTATTTATATTATTATATTTCTTATATTCTCTTGTAGTAAGCCAAAAGCTATAATTCCTCTTTTCCTAATCTGTCTATAAATAATGAAAGTTTGTATTCATTGTTGATGTTTGTAAAGTGACTTATAACTGCTAACAGACACATTTAATTGGACTCTGGTGGATAGTTTTAGATTGTTATCTCATTTGCAATCATACCACATCTCTTTATTTTAGAACAGGTTAAGTATTTGAAGTAAATAACTAACAAACATTAAATCATTTGAAAAATAGTTCTGCAATGATTATGCATGAAAATAAAATTGTCACTATGTTTAAATGACCACTGTAATTGTGAACTGCCATGACTGTCTTGTGCAAAATTTCATTTTAATAAGTTCCCTAATGAATAGTATATAGATGTATAAAAACACATGTATGTACTGATTCCATGCTATCAATTCAAAAATAATTGATGTTTTTAATTAATTGACAAATAAATTATTGCAATTATCATGATCATGATGATAATACAAACTAGCATTCTGAAATGTAATACATATTATACAACTTGATGCAGTTTTTCTTAAATAGTAATAATCCAGTTATGTCATAAAAAGAAACTTTTGGTAAAGTTAGCAAAATTGTCAGAATTTCGACCACATTTAGGCCTAGGAAACTTATTTTTTTAAGCATAGAGGTTGATAAGCTAAGTACTGTAAATTCAGAAATTATCATGAGGTTTTAATTAAAGTAAATTAAGTTAGTAAATTGATTATCGCAATAATAAGAACTTGCATTCTGATTTGAAGATTTTTTTCTAATATCAGAATAATAATTATCTTATTTTTGTCCATTATTCAAAAAAATTTTGAATATACTGTATTTAAGTCAGCTTTGTTTTTGTTTTGTATTTCAACTGCCAATGCATTTTAGAGCAGTTAAATGTGAATTTGGTTTAAATTTGAAGTTGATTCAGTATACTTTGACATATAAATAACACTCATTTATTTAAAAAAAAGCATTTTCATACTTTATTTACTGATAAGCTTAACTAATCATTCATTATTCAATCAATAATCTAATTAAAGGACTCAACAGTTATTTTAGGACTTTTGAATTCAAATTTAAGAAAAAATCCAAAACTTGTAATAATAGAAATAATATGAACTGCATGATATCATATTGCATCACAGCTTTTGTTCAGTTTTCTTTGTGTTGATTAATTTATAATGTTTTAAATCCTTTCTGGCCTTTTGTTTTTAAAATTTTTTCTCTTGATTTAGAGCGAGAAACAGAACTTGTACATCTTATATAGTTTCTTATATAAAAGCAGGTATAATAAGAAAAAAGATAATTCTGTCCACTGCAAATTATCTTTTTTTCATTCAATATTCACAAATTTGAAGTATGTATTGTCTACATTTTCTTTTATCCATATTGTATTTTAATGTAATGCAAATTTATATTGTACTGCTGATGAACCCCTCTTGAATATAACTTTTTGGCATGAAATCAAAATATATATTTTTCTGTTATAGGAAATAATCCCTACTCTTTTATAAAAAAGCTGGATCTGCTGAAATGTTCTTGCTTTTCTCAGAATTTGCCATATGCATTGTTACATCAGGAAAAAAGGCTACCAATAATTAGCCTAATAATCAATGATGTCCCACAGAAAGAACCCATCTCTTTGCAGATCATAGTAGAAAAAAAAGATAGTTGGTAACATAAATTAACTGTTTAAAAATATCAAGAGAAACATTCCCATACAACATATCTGTCAGAAAGTTATTTCGCCACTCTTAACAGAGAAATCTTAAATATGTATATTGATAAGCAAGACTTGCATCTTGAAAACTAAAATGTCTAGAGGAGAGAACTATTGTTTCTCAATTGATGCTGTGTTAGAATGTATAATATCACTCTTTTTTCTCCATATGATCAGCATACAAAGTGACAAAGAACCTATAGATAAGTTCTTCAGGCTAAATAACTTTGTTTAATCTCATTTCTGGTGCAACATTTTCAATGCACCAGAGTAAAACTTTCTATTTTAGATACTTTATTTATATATATAAATTGAATTAATTAAAGTCTAATTTTAAAGGAAATTAATATTAAAACTGGTCTACTATTATATATTAACATTCTACATGAACAAACACTGAGTTTATTTTCATAAGCTTTCTAAGAATATTGATACATAGAAAGTAGAACAAATACTATTATTCCATCTATCAAAAGAGTGTTTGAGAATATACTATGTATAGCAATTTATAAGTCCAAGTTTCAGAGAAAAGTTACTTATCTAATATCTATAATTTTGTACTTTGGAAGTTTCAAAACCTGAAATTACTTGAAAAATGTCATATTCAAGTATAACAGAAATATTTTGCTGTTACATGAGTAAAGGAACATGCAATATGGAATAGTTATACAAGAAAGTGTCGAAATATAACTTCAATCATTAATTTTACTCTAATTTACTGTTTTGAACTTGCAATTTCCTACGATGCATGTACGGAGTTATCTCCTTTGATCGCCGCTTCGCCACGAATAAGCTGACACAAATTCGTTGCCGGGAATTTGGGATCAATAATGAATAAAATAAGAACCAGAAAATGATTTTACTTCATATTTTATACCCCTCCATACGTTACCAAACCCATTTAAGGAATAATTTGGGATTTTCCGTAGACCTACGCAAATTTTCTAAAAATTTCACTTCCATCGTCGTTTTAGAATACTTTACAACACCTTTCTTAAATAAGTATACAGAATAATGAAGCTTATTTACTCAAGATTTGGACACTACAAGTTTTATTTATGTACAAGTTTCAATAAGACGATACGAGGTAAAAAACCACGAGGTGTACAAGTTCACAAAATAAAGGTAAACTCTGACCTTTTATCACGTGACCAATGTCTTGACCTTAGACGCCATTAAATCGTTTGCCGTTCAACTGTCGGTTGTTTTAACATGATAAGAAATGTTTGACTACATGATTCATATTTCTCTTTCATATTTGATATTTTAATTCTTAGCTGGACTTGCGCAGGTTATTTATTCCATGTTTTGTTTGTATATTTGTTCACATGTAGTACAATGTTGTGAACTTGCAGAAAAATGTCATCCAAGATTAGAAAAAGAGAATTTGGCATTCAAGATGGAAACAATTATAATATGCAAATCTTGGAATACTCACAAACAACTGATAAATTTTTACATTTGCTTATGAAACATATTTGAACAGTTCAAGTACGTTCGATCGTTTTATGAAAAATATTTACAGTGAATATTGGTTGCGAGCTTACACAAAACCTTTATGGAAATATGTTGAGATATTCATAAATGATTCGTGTCTGTCGATTACTTACTTTTATTAATTGTTGTTTTTTATTCACAATGCATTAAAATTTTGCCACATGAAATATTAAAGCTATACTAAATGATTAATTAAAATGTAAATTTCGTACCTTTTGATTGACAGTCCATTCAAAATCTGTATTATTCAACAAGGAAGAACCTGCATCTAAAAATAAATAATCGATTTTTGAAGTCGTTTGCTACGCTCTATTAAAACATTGTTGTGACGTCATTCTGTTGTTGTATTAGTGATTGGACTATCATTTACCTGTAAGAAACCATTATGTTACATTTAACTGTCCAATATTTAAAAGAATAACTTCTTCTTAAAAATATTAGACAGCTGAAGGTAGCATAATTGATTCTTACAAGTAAATGATAATTCAAGGACTGACAAAAAAACATCAATTCACACAATTTTCTTCATTTTGAAAACAATTTACAACGAAAGGACAAATTACAATTACACAAAAACATTTTTTTATTAAGGTCACCTTCAAATACAAAAATGTCGTCACTCATCAAGACAGTTTCTTGAAAAAACCTTTCAAATTGATTTTTACACTGACAGCATCAATACTTATTTCACGGAC
Organism: Mytilus coruscus; assembly: GCA_017311375.1. Taxonomy (NCBI): domain Eukaryota; kingdom Metazoa; phylum Mollusca; class Bivalvia; order Mytilida; family Mytilidae; genus Mytilus; species Mytilus coruscus. Next base: position 16,049,536 of record CM029601.1, read on the forward strand.
ATTTTTCTCGTGTATTTAGTTTTATCCTGTAGCACCAATTTAGTTTACAATGTACATTGTAAGTTTTGTTTTTGGTGTATGAAGGTTTTTCTTTTTGCATAAGATTTTTGACATCCTCGTTCGTATTTGGCTATAAAAATCAATCTCTGTGTTGCTTTCATTCTTCCTAACATTATTTTCAGCTATAATGAAAATGAAAAAAATTAAGTAATGCTTGTAACGCTTGATAGATCATGCCGCAATACGAAGTAAAATAATTTTATTATCATAATTGAGAGAGAATCGTTAATCTGAAGTAGATGTTTACTAAGTCTTTATGTGCAAGCCACAGATTGTTCCTTGAACAAAATAGCTAATGAAGAATTTTATTAACAACCTTAAAACCTCACCCTGTGTACAAAGTGCAAATCGAGAACTTGCCTCATGAATTAGGGAGCTACAACAGTTTTTATAATTTTCAGGTGTCGGCGTTGATTTGCAAGTTTCTTGTTAAATAAAGTCTGATATTATTTTGCCTGTACAGGAATATAATGCAAAATTTCGCTTATCAACGACGATGAATATAAGAAACAGAAAACTGGAACATGTTACCGCAGGTTAAAGAAATCAATCTTGTGTTCGATTCGCACTGTATTCGTAGTGATCGTTTGTTTGTTTGTTTGTTTGTTTTTTTTTTAACTGAAACCGATGTACGTAGTCTCTTGAATTTAGACAAATGAGGTGCTAGATTTAATCATATGTTTGTTAAATAAGTTTTTAGATAGTTTGTAATTGTGTTATATAGATTTGAACATAAAAACCGTTCCTGCTTTGCATTGATTAAAAGGAGGGAGTTATTAATAAAGGTATTTTTTACTACATGTATATAACGTCAAAATACAAATTAAATTTGTTTCTTTCCAATGTATTTATGAACAGTTTCAAACACTTCACTTTAGTCTAGATCTCAAAAGTAAAATTGATTGAATATTAAGCACATAAATAAGGATGTGCACTTACAATGCTTTATTTTGAAATAAAAAAAAAAAGAAAGCATTATTTGCGAACGGAAATCGAGAGACAAAAATTTATCTAGGTTACACGAAAAAACCACACAGGACAGCAATACGCAAATAAATAAAAAGAAGAGCGACACGAACCTTTCAGAAAAACCGGGGAGGGCTAGGCTTTTCAAAAGGTCCCGTTTGGGTAAACAATAACTGTCATTTACAAGACAACCGCCGAGTCAATGTCAATTACGGTGAACAAGGAAGGAAAGAGGGGACCTTCGTCATACGGGGAAATTATGAATACATTTTTTTCATGTATAGTAGGTGATTTTTTTTTATCTCCGGATATTTCATGGCGAAGAAATTAGATATTATAACTACATCAATTCATTTTTACAAATAAAAGATATAATATTTGAATCATAATTCTCTTAAAAATTATTGACATCATATGAGAGAAGAAAATTCCGATGAACAACAAAAGAATTTAAATTGCTTACACGCTTGTTATCTCTTCATTTGTGCTCATTCATTATATTTTATAGTGTTGTATTTGAAATAAAATCGACTGCGGTGTACTCGATATGGTTGAACCTTTTTCTGGAACGTGAGGCTGTCTTCCAGCTTCATGAGCTTTTCATTTGTTTCTCTCTCATTCAGCTAATAAGAAATAAAACCCAAGAAGGAATAGGGAAGTAATAGGAGCGGACTACATTATAAAATATATATAAAACTTGCCATAATTAGCTGCTATAGCTATATCCTCCTCGTCGTAGCCTTTCTACTTAATTTTGTAAATATCAAAATAAACCAATGAAATTTGGTTTTTTAAACAGTCATCTACAATTAGAGCAAAATAAAACAAAACATTTGATTGTATGTTCTTGCACGCCTGAGAAAACAGTATTTCAATCTTTTTGTTTATAAACAACAAATGAATACAAGGGGAACAACCAGAGTTTTTCTTTGACATTTTCTTATACTAAGAGGAATAACTCAACGTCTTCACTCACTAGTTTTATTAATTAGATAGAAGAAGATGTGGTATGAGTGCCAATGCGACAAATCTCCATCCAAGTCAAAATTTATAAATGTAAACCATTATAGGTCAAAGTACGGTCTTCAACACGGAGCCTAGGCTCACACCGAACAGTAAGCTATAAAGGGCCCCAAAAATTACTAGTGTTAAACCATTCAAACGGGAAAACCAACGGTCTAATCTATATAAAAACGAGAAACGAGAAACACTTATGAACCACATCAACAAACGACAACTACTTGGGACAGGTGCAAACAAATGCAGCGGGTTTAAACGTTTTGATGGTACCAAACCTTCACCCTTTTTCTGAAACAATAGTGTAACATCACAACATAGAAAGACACACTATAAAATATCAACTGAAATAGCTTAACTCAATCAAAGGACATAGTAACACCATTGAACATACACTGAACAAATAAATTTGACCTATGATACAATGTAAATTCAAAATAAATAAACTAAGGGAAGAATAATAAAAGTAACATGTTATATCGGTATGAAATGTTAAACAATTTAAGAAAAACAATATGCTCGAACAAAAATATCAGCCATTTGCAATAACTTTAAACACAGGTAAATAAATAATTTTGTTGTTAGGTATACGTATAGTCTGTATCATCAATTATCTAGCAAAGAACGAAATCATTTTCTCTATAATGTTTGTATACCACCGCTAAAAATTCTATCATGCCAAATGTGTTTGGTGAGTTGATATATTTTGAAATTTCAAATAAAAAATTTTTTTTGGGGAGGTGGGTGGGAGGAGTTATGCTATTTTCTTCAAGATTGATCAAAATTGCAATTTGAAAAAAAAAATTGGGGTTGGGGGGGGGTGGTGGGTCGGGGAGGGGGGTCTCTTCTCTAAGCAATTGTTAACCAATAAATTAAAGGAAGATTTGCATTCATCACTGCTTTCATTGGTTGGACTGTACTTCAGACCTCAGACATTTCAATGTACTTGAATCAAACCAGTCTTATAAAATGTATAGGCCTAAGTCTGTCAAAGGAGGTTATAAATGATTTGCGACAATGCAATAACTAAACTTTAGAATATAAATAAATATCTTTAACCAATGAAACTCAATTCAAAATACTAATATTTTTTTCAATTTCACAAATATGTACTGAATAAGCATCATGGAAATCATTAAATAAAGACAAAGAAATTTATAGTTTTAAACAAGGGAAATAATAATGAAAATTCTGAAACTGATTATACTAGTAAGGGAGACAACTACATATACACTTTCATATTCAGTCAACGTGCATCACTATGCATTATCTATAAATTATGCGGCGAAGAGGAATGATTTTGTTCTATACAATGACTGTACCTATTATAACAAATAGATGCTAACAACAGAATCAAAGGTGGAAATAAGCAAAGAATTAAGGTCTATTCAAGATTATTGTCTGTGTCCATTGAAAATAAGTTGTGATTGCATTGCACATTTCAACTTCCTGTAAAAATACAGAGTTATTGTCCTTTAAACCTAGTGGCAGGTAGAAAGGCTACTCGTCGTTCGCACTGAAATCGGATATATCTGAATACACAGTTGATTTTAATCCAAAGTTTGAAACAACACAATCACTATTTCACCATCTTCTTGTCGGAAAGAATTCTGCATTTAGAATATACTTTCATCGCCTTTATCCATTTTGAGACAAAAATTCATGTGAAGGTATTCACGGAAAATACATAATGTAGTCCTAGCGCACGCCAATAGCATGATACAGATGTAGTGTCTCTATGTAGATATACATGTAGTTTACCTTCAACTGTACTTTATTTTGTTCTATTGTTTAAGTTGAGCGCTAGACTCAAGCTAGCAGCCACTCGCTAGCAGCCACTCCGCTAGCAGCCAGTTTTAAGATATGTCTATAAACCCAAAAGTTGCATAAGATTCAAACTTACTAAAACGTTTTTGTTTTATATAACCACAACAATACATGTTTTAACTTGAATTTAGCAGTCGAAAACATAATTCAATGAATTTTGAAATTTCATTTCCTGTTCAATATTTTAACATCGTGCTGCACGCTTTAAGACTTCAACTGTCAACACTGACAAAATGAAATTATTTAAATATTGGCCAAATTTTCTTACTTTTCCATCAGAAAATTTTTGTTCGATATTGTGTGAAATAGCTTTCCATATTCTCGGCATCCTGTAAAATAGTTCCTAAAAAGTAACAATATTTCTACGCTACAAGAATTCGTAGTTGCGTTCGTACTTTAATACTTTCATGTCAGCCAAATCTGTTTTAGCGAATCATTCTCTTTCTATAACAATGGGTTTCGCGCAGTTTTGATGACACGCAGGGTTTATTTTTAGTAATCAAAGTATGATGTGCAGGGATATTACTAACTAGCTATATTACCAATATTAAAAAAAATCCGTGCTATACCCCACCTGGATTTTTTAGTCAAGCATGCCTAAGGGTCCCAACTTTCATTTGCACCTAGTGTGGAAAAAAGTATTGCCGTACGAAATTTTTTATTAACTTTTAAAGTTAGGGTGGGGTAGGGGTCGGACCCCAACTTTGGACCAATTTTTAAAAAAAATCCGTGCTATACCCCACCTGGATTTTTTAGTCAAGCATGCCTAAGGGTCCCAACTTTCATTTGCACCTAGTGTGGAAAAAAGGATTTTGATGAGGTTAACCACGTTTTTGTCATCGTCGGTTTTACGTGATCGCTCAGATTCAGTCGTATGTTTCAATTGAACAATCATCCTGTCGAGGTATTATATTTTTTCGCCCATCGAGAACATGCTTTCAACAAGCTCATAAATCATCTTTTCATTTTGATATAGTTAATGAACATATTTTATAGGAGTAACACGACTGGTGTCACATGTGGAGCAGGATTTGCTTTCCCTTTAAAAATATCCTTTTGGCATCTTCCGCCTCTCTTTTAATCACAAAGTGAGCAGACCCTAACCTAGCAAAGAGAATACTGTAATAAAAAAAAGATGACTGCGAATGTAACGGTGCCGGATCAAGGAACCTACCAAGATTTTAAAAACCATATGAGATAAATGAAAGTTCCAATCATAGTGTACGGAAAGTGTTTAGAGAAATTTTCCCTTGATCCGGATGAATTCCAACTTAGGGCTTGCTATATCAAACGAATTACAGTAGACAAGACTACCCAGTAAACATGAATACGCGACTACCTAGCCAGCCTCAATGATAAATGTGTATTGCGTTACTTGCAGTAGAAGGGTTTTTCTTATGATACTGGACTGCGGTAAAACTCGGATTGCAAAATATAAGCTGGAAAAATTAGACACACACTTTAATTTGCTAAGACCACATGTATGAGATTTACACGAAGAATGGTCACCAAATTTTACTGGCATTTACTTTGTCGAAAACTACATACCTCGGCTGAGGTTGGGATAAATGTACCATCTTTTGTGTTCGATGGATTAATTTTTTTGCAAAGAATATATATCACGCAACAGACTTCCTTGATTAACCAATGGTGTTCCCAGAAAGTAAAAAGTAATTGATTGTGACATCACGTTTCCTGTTAAGGAAATCGATGGAGATATGATAGCAAAAGAAAGGTTACCTAATGATTGTCCACTTGCCATACAATCTTTGTAAATGAACGGAGTCAAATCAAGAACCAGTAGCTAATCTTCAGAACAAGACAACATATGTGGTGCATCATGTGCACTTAAAGAGATATCTGGCCACGGGGTTGAAACTTAGGAATCTACATAAAGTTATCATGTTCAACCAAAGCCCACGGTTGAAACCTAACATTGACAAGAAAACGAAACTCCGAGCCGAACATATGGCAGCATTTAAAAAAGAATTCAATAGGATGATGAAAGGTTTTGCAAAAGCATTGAAAATATCCGGAACCGTGTTGGTATCCGTAACAACACGAAAGCTTTAAAACTAGCAATCATCCCCAAATTCAAGAAACGGATCTGCTTCACACACAATACTAAGTCTCGTTTGCAATATTCAGACCACAGACATTTACAAATACATATATAAACATGTGCTCAGTGGTACGAGATCTCCAATTACCCGACTGCCCATAAATCCAAAGTTTAGACTAAGGTCAACAAGAAAGTTCTTGGAATCTTTAACGAGCCGGCTGGCCAATCTAAGATATTCTCCACGTTGCCCATTGTACCCGAGATAAAGGTAGATATTGCCTCTAAAATGGCCAATAGCACTTATGCACTAGACCCGTACGAACTTGTCACATTAGTGTGAGGGGTACCTGGTGTGTCACATACTAGTAGTCCAATAATTATTGCCGATTGTCCAAAGTTTGATATTCTCCTTGTTGGCCATAGTACCAGAGGTAGAGGGAGACATTACCTCTAAATGGACTTTAGCACTTATACTCTAGACCCGTTGCTTATTCTCCTTTGATATATCGTTGGATTTTTGATATTTATCTTTCTGGTACAGCGCTCAAAAATCTTATTCAAGTTTATTCACAAAGATCTTGGCCACTGCATTGTACAATGAGTATAACAAAGTGGTTCTCTAGTTAACACCCTGTCGTCATAGCACTTAATGATATAGCAAATTCCGGGCGGTGTGTGCTTCTGGTAGGGTTTGATGTCTGGTTTGCAGTCATTCATTCGGCACCAGTGACTCATGATTTCTGCGGCTGAGATCTCTTTCTGTTCATTGATTTATTTTACAAAGTCTTTGGCTTAATTTCTCTTCGATCCCTCACAATTTTTTGACTTGACGTCTTCAGTGTAGTGGCGATGAAGACATATAAAATATACAGCCGTTCAAGTCAACCATTTAATAACATCTTATTTTGACTTCCGCCCAAGACGACGTACCGACGTCGACAAACGAAAGTACAATAAAAGAGGAACGTAGTTAGCGCTATTTTCGCGACATTATCCGGGCATGCAAAGAAAATAAATACAATTATATCAACAACAACAAAATTTCCAGTTACCAATTAATGACTTTAAATCAAATAATTCTCAAAACATGTCCATGGTTACGGCAGAAAGTGAAATTAACTTTAAACTGTCAATATTAGATTTCACTGAATTTAACAAATTATTGTCTGTGTATCCACTTGTGAATTCTTTCATTCGCTCGTACTGATGCTTCTGTCAATCTGATTTTCGGCAATGGTGGCGGGTCAGTTTCTCTGTGTGGTTTCCCGCTAACTTTTCGGGAAGTTATACGTGTGTGTAGAACCTTCTTCGCGTACTGGATAATGCATGGATCCTATCTGAGTTACTGTAGCTAGTACTCCAGAATGTTTCAATGTTTCATGTACATCCAGTACAACCAATGGAGTAAGTGGGGGATCTATAGGTAATAAATAAGGGAATCTAGCAGCTCTCAGTGGTTCGTTGTGAATCCTCCCCACCGCAACGAATAGTTCCATTTAAATCAAAAAATAATCTTAACTGTTTCACGAGTGACAATCTTTTGCTGGTCTGTGACTTCAAGTTGTTGTAGTTCACTAGTATCAAGCAGCTGGTCGGTTTTTCTCTGTGATTCTGGAATTTTACAGTTGTCTACAAATCTCAGAATAAAGGCGGTCACTCGGATCGTTTTGTATAAGGTGATGTACCGAGTAATGTTCATAATAATATCAATTCCTGTTTCCTTTAGATTGTTCCTTTCTTCTGTTGGTGTGTTGTCCTTGTTTATACGGTACTACTTGTGTGTTCTATAAAAACTGTTCCGCAGTCAGTCCTCGAGTCAGTAAGTCTGCTGGATTCTCTTTAGTTGGACAATATCTCCATTCATCCTGTACAGTCAAATTTTTTATCTCATCAATTCTTTTCTGAACGAATCGTTTTAACTGTCTCGACGTATGCAACCAGTGTAGAACAATTTGGCTGTCTGACCAAAATACCACTTTGTTGCTAGGTAGGGTAGTATTGATGTGGCTAGCGAGGCGAGCGCCGATAAGTGCTTCCATTAGATCTAGTTGTGGAAGAGTCAACTTCTTTAGTGGTGCTACACGATTCTTCGCCATTACTACTGCTAAATTACTTTCATTACCAATATATGCTACTGCTCCATATGCGCCTATACTTGCATCGACGAAAACATATAGTTCATTGTGGTTCATGTTGACTGACGAGCTTGTGAAATAGTGTCTCAGTTCTGCAGTTGTTGTGATCTTTAAATATTTAGCAAGTTTTATCCATAGATGTTGTAGTTCCGACGGTAGAGGTTTGTCCCAGTCCATTTTCTGTCTCCATAAATCTTGCAATAGTAGTTTGGCTCACACAGTAATAGGACTTAACGGATCGTAAATCCCTGAGGACTGGCTAAGAATCTCCCGCTTTGTGATATTCCCGATTTCGGTTCAATTTTACTTCCGGACTAGTTTGTCTGTTGTTGTATCCCAACGTAGTCCAAGTATTTTCGTTTTGGTGTCTTTGGTGGAAATATTTAAGAGCTTTCATCTCATTTTCAAGGCTTGACAAAATGTTATCAACATACAAATCCTTCTTCATGGTGAACGCAGTTTCCGTTTTGTATTCATCTAAGTGCTTCAGTAATGCTGAATTTTTAGATAAATGGAGAGCATTTGGTGCCAAATAATACAGATTTAAACCTGTAAATAGTCAGCTGGCTAGTTTGATTATTCAGGTCCATATGAAGCGTGTTACATCTCTGTCACTGTTGTCTAGGCCAACATGTAGAAAGGCGTTCTCAATATCTGTGCTCACTCCAATTTTGTTGAGTCGAAATCTCATCAAAATTTTTGTTAGATCATTAAGTACTGGTGGTATTTGCATTAAACAGTCGTTAAAGCTGGCATGGTTTTGCGATTGTTTGCAGCTTCAATCGTATACTATTCTAATGGGTGTGGTTACAGTAGCTGAGTCCTTTCTTACAGCATGGTGTGGAATGTAATGAGTTTTGACTGGAATTGTGTCTTAATTTACCTTTTCGATGAATCCTCTTTTCTCCTGCTCTTTAATAATATCCCCATATCTGTGTAGTAACTCTAGTTCCCGACAAAGTCTTCTGATTGGGCTCTCTGTTCCCGATTTAGCGATATAAAAGTTTGATGGCAAGTCAATGTATTCATGTTTCCATGGCAATTTGGCCTGGTACTGTTTTCAAATCATTTAAGTCTGTTTTCAATTCTTTTCTCCTCCATATGATGACTTGATGATGTTCAAAAGGACGGGAGAAATTGATGAAGACCTGTTATCGCTAACTGGTCCTTACAATAAAAAGCAAATTTTGGAGCTAACTGCTGTGAGTCAATCACCTCGTATCACCTTATCCTTTACTATCTTACAGTAAAAGTCTGCTCCTATCAGCAACGAAATTTCAAACTGTTCATGTGAAGTCAGTGGATACGCAAATTTAAGACTTCTCAAATACGGCAGATTTCTCACGTTACGTGTCATGTTGGTCTGCATAGGAACGTATATGGTTGGAACAATTAGTGCGTGAATTGGTATATTCTCTCCAGAATCGGTCTGTATATCAATGGTTGCAGATTCAAGTTGACGTACATTGATACTCACATCTCCAAATACAGCAAGTTGAACTGTTTCTTTTCCTGTGGCGTTAACATTCACTTTCCTGGCTAAACTCTCATTTATGAAGGAACGATGAGCACCCTCGTGAAATAAAATGTTTGTTTCTGCGTAATTGTGTTCAAAATGTACTGGTGCTACTGCGGTTTTCAACAAAACCTTCGAGTGTAGTTTAACTTTAGATGACGTGTGCATTACAACTGGTACGGCTTTCTCTCCGTTTTGACCTTCCGTCTTTACTGACTGTGACTTCTGTTGCATTTTCGGCATTTATTCTGTGAACAACATTCTTTGGCGAGAAGCGATCCAAGGCAATTAAAACATAGCTTCTTACGTTTTACTACGGCAACTCTGGCGCTGGGGTCTTTTGCCTTTATACAATCATTATAATCATTAGAATGGTGTGTTCCGTCACAAAATACGCAAACATGTGTCTCCTTTGGCATTTTTGTCTGTTTATGGTCATAATGAGATTGTTGTCTCGACTTCGCTCCAGCAAAACAAGTAGCTGTCATGCTATTAACTCTGTAATCTGTAGTCTGGCCTACTTCTAGAATGCTGATTTCTTTTACAATCGATTTGCGTAATTCAATCAAAGAAATATTGTCGCTGCCATGTTCTCGTGCGATATTTTTGCGAATTTCAGGTGGAAATTTTCCATGTACAGGGCTCCGTACATCTCTTGTGCCTGGCGTTTTGATTCTAGCCCCCGAACATACGCTTCAAGATTGTCTCCATAACAGGCTTTGTGAACTGTTGCTAGGAATCGGCATTTCCATTAACGCTAGCATGTAGGTATGAATTATCTTATGGGGCTGTCCAAAACTCTCTCTGAGTAAATTGATGCCTGTGGTGTAATTTGCATTTGTCAGTGCGAAACCTTCAATTGTTTGGGCGACGTGACCATGGAGTTGGGCCTTCTGGTAACTAAATGCCTGTATCTCTGTCAAATTACTGTTGTAATGGATAGTTGATTTATAGGAATCCTAAAAGGTTTGTCATTGTAAAATGTCCCCATCAAAGTGCGGTAAATCTAGTTTCGATAATCTGTGGTTTTGACTGCTACTGTGGATTCATTTATTTTCGTGGGTATCAATTTTCGTGGATAGAGAAAAAAAGACGTTTCGTGGTATACGTTAATTCGTGGATCGCTGATTACCAAAAAAAAAAAAAAAAAAAATCAGATACGTAATTCGTTGATTTCTTTTTGATTTTGGAGATCATATAACCTCCTTGGTTTGATCAATAATAAAACAAACAAAAAAGAAGGAATTCATTGAAAAAGATTTGAATTGTCAAAATACTCGCTTGGTCATTCAAGGTTAAAGTGTTCATTGAAAACTTCTATTACAATAATGGACAGAGACAACTAATTATTTGTTTGTTTTACAATTTATAAATTCTTGTGGGAATTTTATAAGGCATTCAAAACTCTATGATTGAAAGCTCATTTCCCTAATCACGATATAATAAACAGTCATATAAGTAAAAGGTGTGAAAATAAATGTTCCTGTCATAAACAATATTACCTACGGGCAATATCCCCGTACTTAATCCTATTGATTTTTTATCACCAGTAAACCAAACTATGACACGGTAATTAACAACTTGCAGTTATTTCCCATGAACAGTTTTAATCAATCTTAAAAAGTATATTATCACTGATATTCGATATATTTATTATTGATTTAATCAAAATACTTGTATCTTCTTTCAATAAAAACACGTGTTATGATACAATGTTTATCGCTAGTCAACACTATACTACAACTGCATAACATAACCGGAAATAAACATCCGACTCCATACACATTTCGCGGAATTATTCTTCGTTGAATTCTTAAATTCGTGGTTCGCTGTGACCCACGAAACCCACGAAAATTGGTATACCACGAATAAAAATGAATCCACAGTATTTGATACTGAAGAAAAGCCTTGGTTGTACAAATTACTTGTAGACTGCAAGTCACGATGGGTATTTAGCATGGCGCGGAAATCATCAAAATGTGTTTGTCGTACATTTATTCCATTTCCATCGCTGTGTATGACATTGTCATTGGTAAGCGATGGATTCGTCGGGTAAGTTGGCGTAAAACTGTTTGCATTTGGATCTAAAGACATTGTTGCGACTCTTACATTTTGAGACAAGGAATCAGTGTGTGACAGTTTTTTTCCTCCGCTACATCCTCCTCCGACGTTGAATCCAGTATCTTTTCATTTAATTCCACGATAGTCCTCTGTTTCTGTTCAATGGCATCCGCTATCAGTTTCACTTCGTCTTTGTCTAAGTCCGAATTCTTTTCAATGTCATCGAATTTCTTTATTTATCGTGTCACTTGTCCTCTGTGTCCTGCCCGTACTGCTTTCAACTTCGAATCCATTATTTCCAACAGTCACGGCACCAAAATGCAGTGGCGATAGGAGACATGTAAAATATACAGTCGTTCAAGTTTACCATTTGATAACATCTTATTTCGACTTCTGCCCAAGCCGACGTCATTGACGTACCGACGTCGACAAACGAAAGTACAATAAAAGAGGAACGTAGTTTGCGCTATTTTCACGACACTCAGGAAAGCAGTCAAATTCTGCGTACGCTACGACATAATGGAACCTTCATTGATCTCATGTGGTTTTTAAAATCTTGTTAAGCCCCTTGATCCGGCATCTTTACATTCACAGTTGTCTTGTTATTATCTTACTCTTTTTGCTGGGATAGGGTCACTTTGGAAGTGATTGTAAGAGAGGCAAAAGATACCAAAGAGACATTTAAACTCACAAGTCGAAAACAAACTGTCAATGCCATGGCAAAAAACAAAGCACGACGAAAAAATAAACAAGTACACAAAGCAATGTGTCAATCCGTCTTTCTCAATCGTCAAAAAGTCCACATTCAGTTCTCTTTTCGTAGTGTCTGATATCATCAGTGGGTAGATCCATTTCTTTTCTAAACCATTCAAGTTGATGAATATATTTGGATTGTTTTTCTCAAACTTGGTAATGTTCTTGAGATTCACTGGGAAATCAATCCTTTCAACGTTAACTCATCTCCCATCGCTGGTACTTGTTCACCCGGCCGTGACTTTTAAGGTCTACCATTCGTGGTGTATTGATGCCAAAACATTGCTCGTCCTGGTTCTTCACATCCATGATCGCTTTATTGTCTGCCAGCCAATTATGTAAGACCTAGTATTGAGATCCGGCAATGAATCTATATTTGCAGATATCAAATTTTATACTAATCACCTCTTTCAGTGCCTCATCACTTTTATCCTGTGTCCAACTTGCAAATTTCTCTCCAAAGCTATTATACATCGTTTTCAACATATCTTCAAAGTTGGTCGCCTTTCTGAATACTTTGTCCAGCAATGCATAATAACTAAGCCTCTTCTTCTTCCTTCTTATCACCAACCATCTTTTCAATCATACAATGTAAAATCACATAATCCATCTAGACTGTGAGTTTAATTGTCCTTGAGGCAAATAACCCATTCAAGGTTTTTTCCTAGGGTTTCCTACTCTTCTTACGAGTGTTCCTTGTTTCTACTGGTTTCTCCACAACACTTTTTAACAAAGCAGTCTTTTTCATTCCATTAACACCCTTCATTCTCTGTTTCCGGGTCCACCTTTAAAGTTCCCTTTATGTCTTTTCCTTACCTTTCCTTTTTGTCCGTTTTGTTTGAATCAGTTCAATTATATGGGATTTTTCTCATCTTTTATTTTTTTCAAGCAGTTGATTCCTTGCAATAACTGTTTTACTATTTCAACATCCAACATCCTTCTTTTTGTTAATGCCATTTCGTTATTATATATCTTTTTATCATCCTTCTAAACAATTGTTTTTATCATTTCAAAGTTTATTTAATATTTTTTATACCTACCCCGATACTAGTTACTTATCAACAAGGAGGGAGAATAAGCCTATTATGATTTAGGGTTTATTTGTAAACCGTTACTTTTAACATAGGTTACCACCAATTTATTTTCTTTTTTTCTAGTCTAGTGAAAGCCCAGACTGTATTAATTTTCAGTTCTTCTATTCCTAAGAATTAAAAATTTTACTCTGTCAGAATTTTAAATCCAATTCTGTAATTTCTGTGATTTTAAATATCACATTTTTGGTTTTTTTCATTTTATAGCTTAATGATTCGTTTTCATTCAGATCATCTGTGTAAATACAATCTCCCTCACTTTCCATTTTATTTTTCAATGCCATGTCTTTATTGTATTTCTCATTTTTATCATTCTCATGCCAGGTCAATTGTTCTTTCGAACTAGACTATTATTTGTAATGGTTAAGGGTTAATGTTTCGGGTTTATATTTTAAAACCCAGTGCTATGTTTTTGTGCAGCCACACTGTCAATTATATACTGGCCTAATGTTTTCTGGAACAAAATACCCAGGGGGAAAAACCCTCAATAGATCTCACCATAGATCCAATATCGAGGTCTGATAATACTTACCTCCTTCCTATGGTCTAAATCTAATTCGAAAAAGATCTCAACTACAGTACTTTTATCCTGACTATAGCATATGACAGATAGACTATAAGGTTTTACCGACCAAAAGGCCAAGATGTATTTACTAACAGAAGATCCACATCATAGGCTACAAATCGGGGTCTGAGATTACTGACCCCTTACCATCACTTAATTAAAAAGATTCTTACGACAATATTTTGATCCGCACATGATGCAAATTAAAGATGTCATACCACCAATTCAAAATCACCATCTATTCAACCATTTTTTTCCATATTCACAGCTTTCGAAATATTTTACCTTAAGATTAACTTCATGGAAACCAGTTATATCTTGAATTGTACATGTATCACCTTTCTACATGCTAATTTTCAACCCATGTTCAACTCGTCCAGCAGCGCCTGCATACGGAGTATATATCTCCAAGTTGATACGATATTCCAGGGCTTGTATTTCCTGTCATGATTTCCTTGATAGAGGGTTGCTGCTCACAAGGAAACTTCTAAACCAAGAGTTCCAAGTGGTGAAGTTGAAGTCATCCCTTCGTAAATTTTACGGACGCCATCACGTGTTGGTTGACCGTTATGGAATATCCGATTCACATATGATAACCGATAACGGATATGTTCCGATTGTCGTAACTACAATCCCGTCCTCCCTTTCCCCGAATATGACCTACCGAATTAGACTTATTACTGGGTACCAACACGAGCAACACGACGGGTGCCACATATGGAGCAGTATCTGCTTACCCTTCCGGAGCTCCTGAGATCACCCCAGTTTTTGGTGGGGTTCGTGTTGGTTAGTCTTTAGTTTTCTATGTTGTGTTTTGTGTACTGTTGTTTTCTGTTTGTCTTTTTCTTTTTTAGCCATGGCGTTGTCAGTTTATTTTGACTTATGAGTTTGAATGTCCCTTTCGCCTCTCTTTAAAGTCTTGTAGTAAAATACCAACGTTCCGAAGGTAACTACTACTGTCAATAACCCCTGGTTTTCTGGAAATCTTGAATAAGTATACTATGGAGCGCATACTTATGGACAAGTAAATTTTGGCTCAATATATATTTTTCTTTCATCAACAGTTTCATTTCTGCAAATTTTTTGGTCAGTTTAAGTAAACAATGACATCAAAAGCACTATTTTTAGTCAAGAAATGGGCTACTTTTACGTTCTAGATTGGAGTGAATGAATTTTAGGTCTGACACCTAAAGGCAATGACTTCAGGCTTCCTAGACTAAAATGTCCCGGTATGAGGACTCACGCAAGGACTACCTTATACGTTGAATATGGGGGTCTGATATAACAGACCCTAAGCTACTCTAAATCTAACTCCATACGTCAATGCTTTTATCCACACTAGTAACAAAATCAAACCAGTGACCAACTGTTTTTTGAGTCAAATTGCACATTTTGACACAACTCTTGGAAGGTCTACAACACATTTCTATTATCGAGTTCTGACGTTACTGACCTCTATGGGTTGATATGAATTATCATTGATAATTATGGTCATAATCATAAATTAACAAAACTTTAAACTTTTATAAAAAAACTGATTTTCTACCTCAGGAATAGGCTTCCTTATGAACTAGCTGCATTTGCAAAACCTTTCGGAATTGTTTGGTCCTCAATGCTCTTCAACTTTGTACTTTAATTTACCATTTTAAACTTTTTGATTTTGAGCGTCACTTACGAGTCTTTTGTAGACGAAACGCAGGTCTGGCGTACAAAATTTTAATCATGGTATCTATGATAAGTTTCTTTTCACAGCCTGAATTTAATCTGTGAAAAGATTCCTACGTCGATAATTTTATTTGCACTAGGCGCATATGAAAGACAGAGGCCAAATATTTATTGGACTAAAAGGCCCAGGCGAGACAACTCAAGGAAGGTCTAAAGCATTGGTTCCAAATCGTGGTATGAAATACCTGACCCCATACCTACCCTAATTTCAACCCCCCACTCCCCCACCCCAAGAAAAAATCGATCCTATAAGTTTTTTATTCACAAAAGGTACAAATAAAAGCTAGTGGCCTATAGTTTTCTAGATCAAATTGTCTAGTGGGATACCTTTTACGCCCTAGATGCAAATGAAAGGATTATTTAATCAAGAAGCCCAGATAGGATACTTCCCGGAATGTCTAAACCATATATAATATATAGAACATAGAATATCGGAATTATATAACTGACCCTATCAACCATATTTCCATTCGTAAAAGAAGAATCAATACGGCAATGCTTTTATCTGCATTATTATGTTCAAATACAATCCAATAGCCCTATATTTCCTGGACCAAAAGGCTCAAGGGTGACAATTCACAGAAGGTCTATACCATGGGTCCAATATCAAGGTATGACTTATCCAACCTAAATCTAACTCATAAACAAATCCTTATGACCATACTTTTATTTTATCTCCACAAGGTATAAATGCAAACGAGAGGCCTAAGGTTTCCTGGACAAAGGCCCAGGTAAGAAACTCACCGAAAGTCTTCACCCCATGCCCAATATCGGGGTCTTACATTACTGACCCCCGTCACTCGCCCTACATTTAATTCGGAAAAAACCTCTTTGATATTATTTTATATGCACTAGATTCCAATCAAAGGCAGTGAACTTTTATTTCCTGGATCAAAATGCCCAAACAACTCACGGAAGGTCTACACCATACATAGGCCTAGTTGGGACAATCCAGAAATGTCCAATATGGGGGTCTGACATAACAGACAAACTGCACTTGGCCTAAATTTAAATCGTTCCCTATAGCAATTCTTGTTTCGCACTATGTACAAATAAAAGTCAGTAACCTAATGAGGTCCTATATCCGGATCTGACATTGTGCCTCTACCCTTTTATTTCTCTAAGGCAATTCATTATCTGCACGAGGCCAAAGGCTTCGTTGATGAAAAATCCCTGGTGGTACAACCAACGGAAAGTCTTCTACATAGGTCAATGTCTGACATAAATAACCCCCTAACCATCCTAAATTTACCTCGTAAAAATAGGTCACAGTCCTTAATGGTCGGGTTGCAATTTTTTGACTAAATGTTGCTGAAAAATTAATGATTTCCAATGTCTTGAAAAATGAGAGAAAAACTTGTACCCTCTTACAATTTGCTGGAAAATTACTAAGTTCCCAAGTCTGGAAAAAATGAGCCGGCTGGCCAATCTAAGACATTCTCCACGTTTCCCATGGTACCAGAGATAGAGGTATGCATTGCCTCTAAAATGGCCAATAGCACTTCTGCCCTAGACCCGTACGAATTTGTCACCATAGGGTGAGGAGTACCTGGTGTGTCACATATTCCAAATAACTATTGCGACTGGCCAAACTTAGACATTCTTCACGTTGGCAATGGTAGCAGAGGTAGAATTAGATATTGCCTCTAAAATCGTCTTTAGCACGTATGATCTAGTCCCGTATGAGTTTGTCAGCATAGGGCTGTGGGTACCTAATATGTCACATAGTTAAAAATAACTATTTTCAGTATGCCAAACTAAGAGATTCACCACGTTGGCCATGAAACCAAAGGAAGTGGAAGAGGTATAGGTAGACATTGCCTCTAAAATGCCCTTAAGCACTTATTCCCTAGACCCATACGAGTTTGTCAGCATCAGGTAAAAGGGAGGTACAAGGAATGTCACATAGTTTAACTTAAGTATTGCAAGAAGGCCAAACTAAAAGATTCTCCACGTTGGCCATTGTATCATTCAATACTGTTTTATCTAAAATTCAATACTACAAGAGGCAAAGGGTGACATTGCTTCTTAGATGGTCTATAGCACTTATGCCCTAAACCCGTACAAGCTTGTCAGCATAGGGTTGGGGGTACCTGGTATGTCACATAGTCCGACTTGTCTATGACCGGCTGGCCAAACTAAGATATTCTCTAAGTTGGTAATGATACCAGAGGTAGAAGAAGACATTGCCTCAAAAAAGGCTCATAGCACTGATGCCCTATACCCGTACACTTTTATCAGCAGATGGTGAAAAAGAGGGGGTACCTGCTATATAACACATAGTCCATCTTGACTATCGAAGGCCGACCAAACTAAAAAATTCTGCAAGTTGGCCTTTGTACCAGAGGTACAGGTAGACATTGCCTCTAAAATGGCCCTTCGCACTTATGTCTTAGACCCGTATGAGTTTGTCAGCAAACTAGAATGAGCCAGCTGGCAAAAATAAAAGATTCTCCACTTTGGCCATGGTACTAGAGGTAGAGTCATACATTGCCTCTAATATGGCCAATAGCACTTATGCCCTAGACCCGAACGATTTTGTCAGCATATGGTTATGAGGGGGATACTGGAATGTCACGTAGTCAAACTTGGCTGGCCAAGACACGTTGGCAATGGAACCAGACGTAGAAGTAGAAATTGCCTCTAAATTGGCTTTTAGCACTTATGCCCCTAAATAATAACCCATACGAGCCTGTCAGCATAAGGTGAGGGATGGGGTGAATTAGGGTACCATGTATGTCACATATTCCGAGTAAACTATTGCCGGGTGGCCAAACTAAGAGATTCACTTCGTTGGTCATTATATTAGGGAAGAAGAAGACAGTGCCTCTTAACTGGCTCATAGCACTGAAGCACTATAACTGTACAATTTGCAAGCATATCGTGAAAAGGGGAAAGGGGGGGGGTGAGGGTGGCGGGGGTTACCTGCCATATATCACATAGACCAACTTAACTATTGCCGGCTGGCCAAGAAATTCTCCACGTTGGCCATGGTACTAGAGATATAGGTAGACATTGCCTCTAAAATGGTTCTGAGCACTAATGCCCTAAACCTGTATGAGTTTGTCAGCATCGGATGGGGCGAACTTGTTATATCTCATAGTCCTATTTAACTATTGGCGGATGGCCAATCTAAAAGATACTCCACGTTGGCCATGGTACCATACAATACTTTATTCTTTAAAATCAATACTACCAGAGGTAGATGGTGACATTGCCTCAAAAATGGTCTATAACACTTATTCCCTAGACCAATGCAAGTTTGTCAGCATAGGGTGGGGGTAGCTGGTATGTCACATAGTCTAACTTAGCTATTGCCTGTTGGCCAAACTAAGAGATTCTCCACGTTGGTCGTGATACAAGAGGTAGAAGACATTGCCTCTAAAATGTCCTTGTCCACTTATGCCCTTGACCCGTACGAGTTTGTAAGCATCGGGTGGGGGAAGTTGGTATGTAACATAGTCCGACTTAACTATTGCCGGATGGGCAAACTAAAAGATTTTACATGTTGGCCATGATACAAAAGGTAGAGGCATTGCCTCTAAAATGGCCTTTAGCACTTATGCCCTCGACCTAAACGAGCTTGGCAGCATTTGGTGAACAGGGGGAGGCGTTGTACCTAGTATGTCACATAGTGTGACTTAACTATTGCCTGCTAGCCAAACTAAGGGATTATCCACGTAAGCCATTGTACCAAAGGAAGAGGTAGATATAAGTTTGTCAGAATAAGGTTTTGGGTTCTTGCATTTCACATATTCCGACTTAACTATTACCGGCTGGGCATACTAAGAGATTCTCCACATTGGCCATGATACAAGAGGTAGAAGAAGATATTGCCTCTAAAATGGCCCTGAGCACCTAATGCCCTTGACCCAAACGAGCTTGTCAGCATGGGGTGAAGGGTGAGGGTGTGTACCTGGTATGTTAACTTGCGAACTTGTTATATCTCATAGTCAGACTTAACTATTGCCGCCTGGCCAAACAGAGATTCTCCAAGTTAGCCAAGGTACCATAGGTAGTGGTAGATATTACTTCTTAAATGGCTTGTTGCACTCATGTCCTAGACCTGTTCGAGTTTGTCAGCATAGAGTAAAAAGGGGGGAACCTGGAATATCACATAGTCCAATTTAACTATCAAACTAAGAGATTGTTCACGTCAACCATGATACCAGAGGTGGAGGTATACATTGCCTCTAAAGGGGCTCGTAGCATTGATGCTCTAGACCCGTACGCGTACGAGTTTTCAGCATAGGGTTTGGGGTACCTGGTATGTCTTATTGTCGAACTTTACTATTATCTGTTGGCCAAACTAAGAGATCACAATGTTTGCCATGATACCAGAGGTAGAAGAAGACATTGCCTCTAAAGTCGCTCAGAGCACTAGTACTTATGCCCTAGACCCGTGCGAGCTTGTCAGCATTTTGGGGTTTGGGTGGTGGGTGAGAAGGGGGGTCGTTGTATCCTGGTTTATTACATAGTTCACTTAACAATTGCCGGCGTGCCAGACTAAGAAATGCTCCACGTTAGCCATGGTACCACAGGTATAGATACGCATTGCATCTTAAATGGCTCTGAGCACTTATGCCCTAGACAATTATAAGTTTGTCAGCATATTTCAGTGAGCCGGCTGCCCAAACTTAAAGGTTATCAACTTTGGGCCATGATACCAGAAGTAGAGACAGGCATTACCTCTTAAATAGCACTTAACAATTATGCCCTAGATCTGTAGGCAGATTGTCAGCATAGGGTTAAATGGGGTATACCTGGTATGTCACATAGTCTAACTTCACTACTGTCGGCTGGCCAAACCTATATATTATTCGTGTTGGCCATGAAACAAGAGGTAGAAGAAGAAATTGCCTCTAAAATGGCCATTATGACTTATGCCCTTGACCCGTAAGACCTTTTCAGCACTGGGTGAAGGATGGGTCGGGGTACCTGGTATGTCATACTCTCACTTAACTATTGCCGGCAAGTCCAACTAATTGTGTCAGCAAAGGGCGAGGGAGTCGGGGTACCGGGTATGTCACATAGTTCGACTTAACTATTGCCGGCTGGCCACACTAAGAGATTCACCACGTTGGCCATGAAACAAGAAGAAGATGAAGACATTGCCTCTAACATTGCTCTGAGCACTTATGCCCTTGACCCATACGAGCTTGTCACTATTAAACGAAGGGTGTGTTGCTTTAGACCCGTACGAGTTTGTTAGCATGTGTAGTTTGGGGGGGTCCTTGTATCCTGATATGTCACATAATCCAACTTCACTTCTGTCGGCTGGCCAAACCTAGATATTATTCACGTTGGTACCAGTTGTTGTCTCTAAAGTGGCTCATAGAACCTATGCCCTAAATCCGTACCAGTTTGTCAGCATAGGGTAGGGGTACCTGGTCTTATCTTTTAGTCTGAGCTTTTAAATATGGTCGAAAACGATTGTTTATAATAGTACTGTATAATTATGAAAGTGATTTAAAACCAGTAAAAAATGTCACGTCGGCATGTAAGAGAATTTAATAACAACCATTTTGTAATTCTATATGGAACGTGTCTTTACCGAGAAGCATCTGTAGATTGTATTCATGGTTCAGCTTAATGTTTTTATATAAAAGGCTATTCATTGATGTTTCAATTGGCATTTTATATAATTTACCGAAAAAAAATATTTGTAATTATCGGTTCTCCGTAAGCGTTCCCCTTTTATAATTGATTAAGTAAACGCAGACCTCGAAGAAGACACCCATAGTGTTCAGATTTTATTGTTATTTATAGCAATATCAAATATAAACAGCAAACATGATTTTATCCTAATAAACGATATTTCCTTACAACGCTTGATCGAACCCAGTTCATCTCTTGAATATTATCGCAGGCTCATGAATATTATTGCAGATTGGATAGAAAGTTGCCGACTGTTATCGCCGGCTAGCTTCACAATAGTTTTTTTTGGGGCCGGCAAAGCCGCTCGAAAATTTACTTTCGACTTCGTACACAATAATTCTTTATTTTGGATAGAATATTCATTTCATCCTGTTTTCGGCAAGATGGTTTATGTTTAGTTCTCACTTTGTCTATGACAGCTTATTCATCTCATTGCTTATATTCAGTTGTAACTAGCTAAAATTCCCCAACCGAATTAAAAATAAATAGTAGTTCCTTTCTTTTTACATCTTTTAAATGCTAATGGTGTTTCCGAAGCCGTATCAACAAATGGAAGTTTTTAACGACCTTGACTGGCTATACAGCCCTTGAACGGTCGAAGCCGTATAAATGTTATTCGAACTTCATGAATATTCACAATGAGTCTCATGAAATAGGCATAAAATGAAACTGAAATTAGCTTAGTTATATATAATTTCTGTAACTGTTTGTTACATGATCATTAATATTTAATGAATAAATGCTTGACACCTTATGATACAAGTATTTGTAGTTTTACGCATCAAAGAAGACTTAATATTTTAATTATTCTAAAGTAGTAAGTTTTAAAGGGAGGTAAATCATATTTTTTAAAGCTTTTTAACAAAAAATGTATTCCACATTTCCATGCTTTTGAGGGTTACAATTTAAATTGTTAAAAAAATACTGCTTAACATCGTGTTTTAAAAAAGTATTTCCTTATTTCTCCACTCTTGCAGTATACTATATTTTTTTTTATCTATGTCTCACCCTTTCAACGCGTGCAGCGCGGTATGCTGATAAAATATACAAATGTCTTTTAATTCTTGATCAAGAAATGAAAATGTAAAAGTCAGTTGCGGATTTCAGATTAGGCGTGGAGGGCGTACGCCACCCTCCTCTTCCAAAGGAAAAATATCTTTTTATTTTTTGCATAAAATCGTCCAACAATTTTTTGTATCCCTCCACTCGGCGGTATATATATATATATATATATATATATATATATATATATATATATATATATATATATATATATATATATGTATATATATATATCGTTTTTGGCAATTACCCCCCACCCCGTACCTTGCCCCCTTCAAAATTCTTGGATCCACCCCTAAAACGCATTCATAGTGTCTTCGATTGTTAAACTGAAAAGCGTTATATATAGTATAGAAAAACATTTGAGTCTAATGCAACTTTTGGGTTTATAGACATATCTGAAAACTGGCTGCTAGCGGAGTGGCTGCTGCTAGCTTGAGCCTAGCAAGTTGAGCTACTGTTTAAAGGGGCCAACATGTAGGATAATAGGAATAAAGTTTATTCAAAACAATTTACACACTAGATGAAAATAAGTATTAACAAAAGTTCTTTGACAAGTTTTACAATGTTTTAAGTAAGATATAAGCCTCTAACAGTGCACTCTGTAAAATATTACACTGGTCCAATATTTTACAGAATGGACTGTTAGAGGCTTATATCCTTTACATAATTATGACCTTATACAGTAATGTTTCTACATAATATTAGTGGAGATAATATTAAATGCAGCAAAATATCCCAATCAAGCCTGAGCTTTCTTCACCAATCAGACGAATAATAATAGTTATAACAGTTTTATGCTCATTCCCTCAGCAGTGGAGAGTTTGAGCTTTCTGTTGTATTATATACCTTTATGGAGTTATTTTCTTTCAGAACGATATGTCTTTCTTTTAAAGAATCAACACGAACGATACCAAGTTTCAATGAATATGTGCTTCAAGACATAAAATAATAACCTGTAAGGTCATTATTATTTTCCCTGTTTAAAATGCAGACTATACAGTTTAATAAATCATTTAATTCATTTGATAGTTATCGCGTATGGTTTTACTTTAAAAATTTTCATCTAACATTTTAGGCAGAAACAATCCTGACCTCCGTTTATCATACTGAAATACCAGAAAACGTCGTTAACGCACATTTTAACTTTCGAAACAAATAATGTTAAGTTTTGTTAATTTATCGCTACAATAAAGGGGCATTATGTGAAACAAATTTAATAATGCAAAGCTTTTCATAACACTTTTAAAACTAGTCCGAGATTACTCTGACGTCCAACGGCTGTTTGCCAGACAAGCTGGGGCCGTGGGACGTCAGAGCTCGTCCATATCAAAAGTGGATATTTGCCGTCCAAAATAGATGCGCTGCTTCGTCGCTTCTGGTGCCAACAGACGGCCTTGGAATTATATAAATCGGGTATCAATTTGTTCATTTTCATTTATCTCTTCATTTTGTAAGTTTCACCTACCTGCCACCCTTTATTTTCTCATATTTAGACAGTTTTCACAGTGACCCATCGATTCAGACATTTTTACTTTTATTTTCAAATAGACGTCAAGTTACGAGAGATTTCGCGACCTCGAGACTCAAATATGCAAATATTTATACTTTTTACACCTCCTTTATAGGAGATCGATATTTAACATTTAGTAGCCAACCACGATTTTTCACCTCCTTTACAGGAGATCGGTATTAAGCATTTAGTGCCAACCATGATAACGTTCGGAAGCTCTCGGATATTTACATTGCTTGCATCGTAAATGAGCGAGGTATTAGATTATATATTCATATTGACCTAGGGTCATATGCATACATCATTTCCCATAGTCCAGTGTGCCTTACTTTTTTCTCGTGATCACATGACAATCTTTCAAATGAAAGTTAAAATGCCAGAATCGGTGGGTCACTGTGAAAACTGTCTAAATATGAGAAAATAAAGGGTGGCAGGTAGGTGAAACTTACATAAATGAAGAGATAAATGAAAAATAAACAAATTGATACCCAATTTATATAATTCCAAGGCCGTCCGTTGGCACCAGAAGCGACGAAGCAGCGCATCTATTTTGGACGGGCAAATATCCACTTTTGATATGGGACGAGCTCTGACGTCCCACGGCCCCAGCTTGTCTGGCAAACAGCCGTTGGACGTCAGAGTAATCTCGGACTATTTTAAAACAAGCCAAATGTTATCACATTCTTGTGTAGGATTTAAAAAAGACAAAAGTATACAATCCTAAGGTTTCACAATGTCTTGGCAATCTTACTATAATGACCTATGGATGTCCGTTTTTCGTGTCACATGTACAGTACATTACGATTTTGTGCTCTTTTCGTGTCAGTTCTTGATTTTTAGCATATATTGTGTTCTGTGGTCGGGTTGTTGTCTCTTTGACACATTCCCCATTTCCATTCTCAATTTTATTATATATATATATATGTTATACAAATGACCAAATATTTTCATTTTCTAGTGGGGAACACCCACGTACTTTATAATTGGGAGAGGGGAGATACTATTTTATCTTGATTCTCGATTTTTTAAGAAAAAAAAAATGTGTTGCCTGATCAGAGGGAGAAAACAATTATTCTGAACAGTTCGTTAAAATTTTTTAAAGAAATATTATTATTTTCCGCGATAAAAATGGCATGAAACAAGAGGAGAAAAAAAAATCCACCTTTTTATCAAGTTAATTCAATAAGTTACTTACAAAGTGACTTATATCTTTCATACATCGTATTAAAGAATTCATTTGTTTCTTGCTTCATACAGGTACAGTATTATTTTTTATTGTAACTGGACACTAATTTCTTAAGTTTTCATATCTAGATTAATAAGTGAGTTTTATTTCACATTATAAATGAGCCATTGTGCGTATTTAAACCAAAATGCATGAGAAAAGAATATCCCAGTTTAATGTTATCCCTAAAGTAAGATACAATCCTGCAAACCATTGCAGAATATAATATTTTTACGGTATATAAGTCAGATAATGCATATTTCAAGGTTTTTCATGTCGTATAGCACACCTTGGTGTTTCAGGATTACCCAAAGACGCTTTCTAATGAGAAGCGATAACTAGAAAACGGTATACGGGGAGATAAATCTTCTATATGGAAAGTATTCGGTTAAAAAGGGTGAGTTTCTAAAACGCAATAAATGTTCGATATCATATACCAAATAACGTATCGACATGTTGCCAAACAAAAGGTACAAAAGAAAAGATAATCATAATAAAATCAAAAGGTCTTACCACGGAAAGTTGGAAAGACCTAATAAACGGTCACAAGGATAAAGCATTATGATTACAACATTCTTTAAAAAAAAAACCTTACCAATGAAAATTAATGTAAATGTGTTATTTTGGACAAACAGAAATTGTTCAAAATTATATAGGTTACGAAATATTCGATAAATGACCAAAACAGAGACATAAGAATTGCAGAGAACGAACTATCAGTCGAAGTTTCGACAAAATCAAACATTTTTTTCTTGTTTAAGATAGAATTTAAAACAAAACTAGACACACTGTCTTGAAGATAGCAGTTTCACAGAAAATTTGCTGCTTTCAGAATGGTTCTTTTTTTCAAAGTATGATTGTCACTTCCTTAGAAAAGAAAATTTGTATCCACGCCAACAATTCCTTTTATGAAAAAGAAAAATCCTTTCAATCAGTCTTACTACGTTTAGAATGCAGATACTTAAGTAAAGTGTAAAGGGGCCAACCGAGGAGGAAGACCATTCGTACATTATAGAATCTCTTTCTTCTTTTTACTGTCTGCACAATTTCTTTATATACATAACCTTAATTTTGAGACAGTGAAAATCTCCGTTAATATTAAGAACGCTATCCGTTGGTCTCGAGTCATGAGCGCGCATAAAGTTATACTGTGAACAAGAACAACACTAGAGATTAAGGGCTGGACATATTGTCTAGTTATCTGCTTATTATTAAAGACCGTATGTCAACATAAAAAACTCACCAGAAATGTGTTTTTGTTTTTGTTTTGTGTCGTTGAGTTGCTGTCTCATTAACATATACTTCACGTCTCAATTTCTTCATAGAATGTAACAAGACAACAAACAAACACCATTTTATTAGTGTAAATATATATTCGAAAGAATTTTGAATACAAATCGATGTAGCTCTGTGTTTTATGTATAATTCAGATACACACATTTCAAATTAATCTTATTCCTGGGATGGAATATATAATAATCAGTTTAGAACTTCATGTGACGTAATTGAAAATAGGTCTAGATCTGGTTTTGAATTTGAATTCCCCGTACAAGATTTTGTCCTTTGTGTCTTTATATTTTTTTAAGTGTTCGTACGCTGGATCTGACGTCCATATTGCAAATAATAGACATAACATGCGTAACCTGTATACAGCATCTAAATGCGGAATGCAATACCCTAACAAGGCACATTAAAAGTAGCGAGGCATGTGTTCCGCAGAAACAAAACACACGTAGTTGAATGAAAAAAAAAAAACAACTTTGTGGAATACAAACCTAGTAGGTAGCGACACCAGATGATGAGAAATGGCAAGAATAACTTACTTTGCATGCATCATGGGTCACAATCCGCCAAAGAAATGTAGGCACGTTAGAAAATTAATGTGCTTGCAAGAAACGGGATAGTTACAGAGACAAAAAACCTGAAAGGGCGGACACAAACAGCTTTCACTAAAATAGAATTTGGGAAGCGAACCAACTGTTATGTAAGCACCATACGCAAATTATCTAAATCTAAAAATCATTTCGTATGTCACAAAGTTTTTTTAAACATTGATCTTTAGGTGTCAAACCGGATATAAAGGAGATTCTGTCAGTAAGCAGTGTTCCTCGTTTCTAGTTCATTGAGATGGATGAATTAAAGAATACCTTATCACTTTGATTATATAAAGAAAGTACTTTATTTTTATATCGGAAACTAGATTACAGAACTTGTGCATACAGATAAACTAAGATATTAAACAGTATGTCTTGTATTGTGATCACAAAGATTTTTTCGAAGGTTTTATGATAGATAGAATGTTTAGAAGAACTGATATAATTGATAAATATCAACAACAACAACAAAACAAACAAAACATATTTGAATTTGGTATTAAAAATGAATTGTTTCAATTATACCAAGTTCTACTTATACTTTGTCAATGAAGCTATAATTTCTATTGTGTTTTTACATGTACAAAAATTGTTTCTAAATATTCATTCATTTGTATATAATTTCATATGATTTATACAATAGGAAGTATAAATATAAATGTAACACAACATGTAAAATGTTTAATCACGCAAGACGATTTCGAATCACAACCATGTTTTTGCCCAACCAAAGATGGTAGGGAGATATTGATTTCTAATTCAAACAAAAAATTATCTGCAACTGACATCATCAAGATGCTTGGTTTTTTGATTGACAACATATTTGTTACGTTTGGAGGGCGTGTTTTTCAACAAACAATCGGTATTCCCATGGGAACCAACTATGCTCCTCTTCTTGCCGACATCATCCTTTATTCCTATGGAACTTCTTAGGAATAAAGAAAAGAAATTAGCAGTATCCTTTAACTTCACTTTCCGCTACAAAGATGATGGTTTTCTCACTAAATAATTCAGAATTTGGTGACTATGTTGAACGCATCTATTCAATAGAACTTGAGATAAAGGACACAACAGATACAGTTAAGTCTGCCTCATATATTGACTTACATCTGAAAATTGACAATGAGGGTCGCTTGAAAACAAAACCTTTGCGACAGAAGAGATAATTTCAGCTTCCCAATTGTGAACTTTCCATTTCTATGTAGCAACATTCCAGCCGCGCCTACATACGGAGTACACATCTCCAAGTTGATACGATATTCCAGAGCTTATATTTCCTATCATGATTTCCTTGATAGAGGTTTGCTGCTCGTAAGGAAGATATTAAACCAAAGTGGCGAAGTTCGAAATCATCCCTTTGTATATTTTAAGGACGCAATCACGAGTTGGTTGACCGTTTTGGAATATCTGTTTCACAGATGACAGCAGATATGTTCTAATTGTCGTAACTACAATCCCGTCCCTTTTCCCCTAATTAGACTTATCTCCGGGTTTGAACTTGCATGAGCAACACGACGGATGCCACATGTGGAGCTGGATCTGCTTACCCTTCCGGAGCACCTGACATCACTCCCAGTTTTTGGTGGGGTCAGTGTTGCTCAGTCTTTAGTTTTTTTCATGTTGTGTTTTTGTACTATTGTTTGTTTTTCTTTTTCTTTCTTAACCATGGCGTTGTCAGTTTATTTTCGACTTATGAGTTGGAATGTCCCTTTGGTATCTTCCGCCTTTCTACTATCATTACATATTACTTCTTGCTTTTAAGAATAAATGCATGTATATGATCCTATAAACTATCCTATACAGTTTGGCCAGAGAATGTTTTAAGGATATTCTTGCAAATGTAGGTATGTTAGATGTTCCATGTTCATACAACTTGATAAATCTTCATACTGGTCGGCACAATTTACACAGTAACCCCTAGTATCATCTTCATAAATTTCATAAAACATTACAAAAATGTTGCCAGAGTCATTTTTAATTTCATTTTCTTTTTGATCTTAGATTCCAACATTTTCAATTTCTTTTATATCTTTGCAGGAGACAATTAGTTGTCTTTATTATCTGAATCAACTTCAGATTCATCAGAAGTATAAGATTCATCAGAAGTATCAGATTCATCAGAAGTATATCAGATTCATCAGAAATATCCACCTTCTAAAATAAAAGATTATAAATATATATAAAAAACAAATTTCAAAATCACAGAAACAAGTACTCGTCAAAGATAACAGGCTTATGATTTGGTACGCCTGACTCATGTTTCGTCCACATAAGACTCGTCAGGGGTGCTGGAATCAACACAATTGCACAGCCAAATGAGATAGTTGGAATAAAATAGAAATACGATACCAACATAAAAAAAAAAAAAAAAAAAAAAAATCCGATAACACCATTACATAAAACGAAAAGCGAACAAAGGTCTTACAACAGTCTACAAACTACTACACAGATAACTGATGACTAAGCAACATTAGCCCACAGGATAATTCCATGTGCTGCCAAAAAGTACGTTCTTGTTCCAAATGTGGCACCCGTCGAGTTGCTCATGGCAAGTACAAATACGGGGATAAATCTCATTCGATGATGACTGCAATCGAGGAAAAGAGATTGAAGTATATTGTGGTTACGCAATCGAGGAAAAGAGATTGAAGTATAGTTCGGTTACGCAATCGAGGAAAAGAGATTGAAGTATATTGTGGTTACGCAATCGAGGAAAAGAGATTGAAGTATAGTTCGGTTACGCAATCGAGGAAAAGAGATTGAAGTATAGTGTGGTTACGCAATCGAGGAAAAGAGATTGAAGTATATTGTGGTTATGCCATCGAGGGGAAAAAAGTGAAGTATAATGTGGTTACGCAATCAAGGAAAAGAGATTGAAGTTTATTGTGGTTACGCAATTGAGGAAAAGAGATTGAAGTATAGTTCGGTTTTGCAATCGAAGAAAAGAGATTGAAGTATAGTGTGGTTACGCGATCGGGGAAAAGAGATTGAAGTATATTGTGGTTACGCAATCGAGATAAAGAGATTGAAGTAAAGTGTGGTTACGCAATCGAGGAAAAGAGATTGAAGTATAGTTCGGTTACGCAATCGAGGAAAAGAGATTGAAGTATATTGTGGTTACGCAATCGAGGAAAAGAGATTGAAGTATAGTTCGGTTACGCAATCGAGGAAAAGAGATTGAAGTATATTGTGGTTACGCAATGGAGGAAAAGAGATTGAAGTATAGTGTGGTTACGCAATCGAGGAAAAGAGATTGAAGTTTATTGTGGTTACGCAATGGAGGAAAAGAGATTGAAGTTTATTGTGGTTACGCAATCGAGGAAAAGAGATTGAAGTATAGTGTGGTAACGCAATCGAGGAAAACAGATTGGAGTATATATATATATATAGTGTGGTTACGCAATCGAGGAAAAGAGATTGAAGTATATTGTGGTTACGCAATCGAGAAAAAGAGATTGAAGTATAGTTCGGTTACGCAATCGAGGAAAAGAGATTGAAGTATAGTGTGGTTACGCAATCAAGGAAAAGAGATTGAAGTATATTGTGGTTACGCAATCGAGGGAAAAAAATGAAGTATAATGTGGTTACGCAATCAAGGAAAATAGATTGAAGTTTATTGTGGTTACGCAATGGAGGAAAGAGATTGAAGTTTATTGTGGTCACGCAATCGAGGAAAAGAGATTGAAGTATAGTGTGGTAACGCAATCGAGGAAAACAGATTGGAGTATATATATATATAGTGTGGTTACGCAATCGAGGAAAAGAAATTGAAGTATATTGTGGTTACGCAATCGAGGAAAAGAGATTGAAGTATAGTTCGGTTACGCAATCGAGGAAAAGAGATTGAAGTATAGTGTGGTTACGCAATCGAGGAAAAGAGATTGAAGTATATTGTGGTTACGCAATCGAGGGGAAAAAAATGAAGTATAATGTGGTTACGCAATCAAGGAAAAGAGATTGAAGTATAGTGTGGTTACGCAATCGAGGAAAAGAGATTGAAGTATAGTTCGGTTTCGCAATCGAAGAAAAGAGATTGAAGTATAGTGTAGTTACGCAATCGAGGAAAAGAGATTGAAGTATAGTGTGGTTACGCAATCAAGGAAAAGAGATTGAAGTATATTGTGGTTACGCAATCGAGGGAAAAAAAATGAAGTATAATGTGGTTACGCAATCAAGGAAAAGAGATTGAAGTTTATTGTGGTTACGCAATGGAGGAAAAGAGATTGAAGTTTATTGTGGTCACGCAATCGAGGAAAAGAGATTGAAGTATAGTGTGGTAACGCAATCGAGGAAAACAGATTGGAGTATATATATATATAGTGTGGTTACGCAATCGAGGAAAAGAAATTGAAGTATATTGTGGTTACGCAATCGAGGAAAAGAGATTGAAGTATAGTTCGGTTACGCAATCGAGGAAAAGAGATTGAAGTATAGTGTGGTTACGCAATCGAGGAATAGAGATTGAAGTATATTGTAGTTATGCAATCGAGGGAAAAAAGTGAAGTATAATGGTTACGCAATCAAGGAAAAGAGATTGAAGTTTATTGTGGTTACGCAATCGAGGAAAATAGATTGAAGTATAGTTCGGTTTTGCAATCGAAGAAAAGAGATTGAAGTATAGTGTGTTTACGCAATCGAGGAAAAGAGATTGAAGTATATTGTGGTTATGCAATCGAGGTAAAGAGATTGAAGTAAAGTGTGGTTATGCAATCGAGGAAAAGAGATTGAAGTATATTGTGGTTACGCAATCGAGGAAAAGAGATTGAAGTATAGTTCGGTTACGCAATCGAGGAAAAGAGATTGAAGTATAGTGTGGTTACGCAATCGAGGAAAAGAGATTGAAGTATATTGTGGTTATGCCATCGAGGGGGAAAAAGTGAAGTATAATGTGGTTATGCAATCAAGGAAAAGAGATTGAAGTTTATTGTGGTTACGCAATTGAGGAAAAGAGATTGAAGTATAGTTCGGTTTTGCAATCGAAGAAAAGAGATTGAAGTATAGTGTGGTTACGCAATCGGGGAAAAGAGATTGAAGTATATTGTGGTTACGCAATCGAGGTAAAGAGATTGAAGTAAAGTGTGGTTACGCAATCGAGGAAAAGAGATTGAAGTATATTGTGGTTACGCAATCGAGGAAAAGAGATTGAAGTATAGTTCGGTTACGCAATCGAGGAAAAGAGATTGAAGTATATTGTGGTTACGCAATCGAGGAAAAGAGATTGAAGTATAGTGTGGTTACGCAATGGAGGAAAAGAGATTGAAGTTTATTGTGGTTACGCAATGGAGGAAAAGAGATTGAAGTTTATTGTGGTTACGCAATCGAGGAAAAGAGATTGAAGTATAGTGTGGTAACGCAATCGAGGAAAACAGATTGGAGTATATATATATATATAGTGTGGTTACGCAATCGAGGAAAAGAGATTGAAGTATATTGTGGTTACGCAATCGAGAAAAAGAGATTGAAGTATAGTTCGGTTACGCAATCGAGGAAAAGAGATTGAAGTATAGTGTGGTTACGCAATCAAGAAAAGAGATTGAAGTATATTGTGGTTACGCAATCGAGGGAAAAAATGAAGTATAATGTGGTTACGCAATCAAGGAAAATAGATTGAAGTTTATTGGGGTTACGCAATGGAGGAAAAGAGATTGAAGTTTATTGTGGTCACGCAATCGAGGAAAAGAGATTGAAGTATAGTGTGGTAACGCAATCGAGGAAAACAGATTGGAGTATATATATATAGTGTGGTTACGCAATCGAGGAAAAGAGATTGAAGTATATTGTGGTTACGCAATCGAGGAAAAGAGATTGAAGTATAGTTCGGTTACGCAATCGAGGAACAGAGATTGAAGTATAGTGTGGTTACGCAATCGAGGAAAAGAGATTGAAGTATATTGTGGTTACGCAATCGAGGGAAAAATGAAGTATAATGTGGTTACGCAATCAAGGAAAAGAGATTGAAGTATAGTGTGGTTACGCAATCGAGGAAAAGAGATTGAAGTATAGTTCGGTTTCGCAATCAAGGAAAAGAGATTGAAGTATATTGTGGTTACGCAATCGAGGGAAAAAAAATGAAGTATAATGTGGTTACGCAATCAAGGAAAAGAGATTGAAGTTTATTGTGGTTACGCAATGGAGGAAAAGAGATTGAAGTTTATTGTGGTCACGCAATCGAGGAAAAGAGATTGAAGTATAGTGTGGTAACGCAATCGAGGAAAACAGATTGGAGTATATATATATATAGTGTGGTTACGCAATCGAGGAAAAGAAATTGAAGTATATTGTGGTTACGCAATCGAGGAAAAGAGATTGAAGTATAGTTCGGTTACGCAATCGAGGAAAAGAGATTGAAGTATAGTGTGGTTACGCAATCGAGGAATAGAGATTGAAGTATATTGTGGTTATGCAATCGAGGGAAAAAAAGTGAAGTATAATGTGGTTACGCAATCAAGGAAAAGAGATTGAAGTTTATTGTGGTTACGCAATCGAGGAAAATAGATTGAAGTATAGTTCGGTTTTGCAATCGAAGAAAAGAGATTGAAGTATAGTGTGTTTACGCAATCGAGGAAAAGAGATTGAAGTATATTGTGGTTATGCAATCGAGGTAAAGAGATTGAAGTAAAGTGTGGTTACGCAATCGAGGAAAAGAGATTGAAGTATATTGTGGTTACGCAATCGAGGAAAAGAGATTGAAGTATAGTTCGGTTACGCAATCGAGGAAAAGAGATTGAAGTATATTGTGGTTACGCAATCGAGGAAAAGAGATTGAAGTATAGTGTGGTTACGCAACCGAGGAAAAGAGATTGAAGTTTATTGTGGTTACGCAATGGAGGAAAAGAGATTGAAGTTTATTATGGTTACGCAATCGAGGAAAAGAGATTGAAGTATAGTGTGGTAACGCAATCGAGGAAAACAGATTGGAGTATATATATATATATATATATATATAGAGGAAAAGAGATTGAAGTATAGTTCGGTTACGCAATCGAGGAAAAGAGATTGAAGTATAGTGTGGTTACGCAATCGAGGAAAAGAGATTGAAGTATATTGTGGTTACGCAATCGAGGGGAAAAAATGAAGTATAATGTGGTTACGCAATCAAGGAAAAGAGATTGAAGTATAGTGTGGTTACGCAATCGAGGAAAAGAGATTGAAGTATAGTTCGGTTTCGCAATCGAAGAAAAGAGATTGAAGTATAGTGTAGTTACGCAATCGAGGAAAAGAGATTGAAGTATATTGTGGTTACGCAATCGAGGTGAAGAGATTGAAGTAAAGTGTGGTTACGCAATCGAGGAAAAGAGATTGAAGTATATTGTGGTTACAAATTTACGACAATGAGAACATATCCTAGGTTATCTGGGACACATATAATAGTCAACCAAATCATAATGGTGGCCTTAAAAACTTTCAAAAGTTCACTTTTCCAGGTAACTTTACTGAAGTATATACATACAAAACAGTAATAACTCTTATATATCACTTTGATTGATGCAGATGTCGTGGCCACAATACCATCATAGTTTTTTTCTCGATTGTGATTTATCGACTGATTTTACTGTGGCATCATATTTCCTTTACAAATTGAGTTAATATACAAAACATATTCCAGTGTATGAACTATTCTCGTTAACTAAATACAGCTTTAAATTTTTAATCAAAAACAAATATTGCGATCCGAAAAGTACAGACTTTCTGTCTTGTTTCTTTAATTGAATGCATGGAGGACTAAGATTTTACTGACGATAATATATTCACGGGAAAAATACAGTAAACGGATTCAGTTGAAATAGCATAACTCAAAACATAAACTCAGCATAAATACCAGGATGTTTCGTCTACAAATGTTAATTTCTATGCCATTTGGTCTCTGGTGGAGAGTTGTCTCATTGAGTTATGCATTTATACCACATCTTCTTTTTTTATATATTATTTGCAAACATGATATTAAAATTCGTCTGAACTGCATAAACTAAACGAGACCGTCTGTATTGTAAAAATCTATGGTCGTTGATATTTTATTCTCTCTTCACGACACAATTGTTTTTGTTCCAGCAGACAACACTTCTTACAGTATCAATTTATTTGCCATAATCATTATTTGGATGTTTCACTTCAAAATATGGAATACACAAAAAAATTTGAAAATCCCACTTATACATCAGCACTATTTACGACAGAGTAGATGTTTGAAAATCTCAAATCCGTCCTTCACTTCTTGGTATTAACTTAAAAGGACGAAACTAATCTCCCTCTGTTTTTCTGGATACTAAACCTTCAATAGCATCTTAATAAAGAACGATATATAGCCATCTAGCCTAGATGTTCAACAAAACATCATCCTAAAAATCTTACTTCAATTTCTTTCAACAGTAACAGATGGTCTTTAAAATAT
This sequence comes from Mytilus coruscus, assembly GCA_017311375.1. NCBI lineage: Eukaryota > Metazoa > Mollusca > Bivalvia > Mytilida > Mytilidae > Mytilus > Mytilus coruscus. The sequence continues at coordinate 16,085,035 of CM029601.1, forward strand.
TGTGATGAGGAATACTACATGTGCATATGTTCATTAGATAATGGTTTTCCTAGATAAATGGGAATCTCAGACACAAATTTATTGTTTAATGTCACGAAAAATCTTAGCATGCTGAGAACCACACTGATTCCTACAACAATAATACCGAAGACAATATCATCGAAATGCAGGATTTTTATCGACAACACATTTGTTTAATTTGGTAGATTTTTATTTCATTGAATAGTCGGTATTGTTTGGCTTACTTATTTTTTGTACTCATATAAAGCATAATAACTGATTGGCCAAGAAACTTGACTGCAGTTATTATTTTAATACAATTTTCACTAACTCATCTATGATTACAGCAACAACAAAAAAAACTCTCAAGTTTCCACACAAAATATCAAATGTCTGTAAGTAAAATTGTGCAAAGATTCTGTAATTCTAAACACTCCATAATTTAAAAAGTTATTGATTTTAAAGATTTATAAATCGTTAATGGTCGTCCGAAATCTGTAGATGTTTACATCCTTGCCTGTTGTCTTAAGTGTACATTAAAACGTTTAAACCCGCTGCATTTGTTTGCACCTGTCCTAAGTCAGGAGCCTGTTGTTCCGTGATTGTCGTTTGTTGATGTGGTTCATAAGTGTTTCTCGTTTCTCGTTTTTTATATAGATTAGACCGTTGGTTTTTCTGTTTGAATTGTTTAACACTAGTCATTATTGGGCCCTTTATAGCTTGCTGTTCGGTGTGAGCCAATGCTCTGTGTTGAAAGCCGTACTTTGACCTATAATTGTTAACTTTTTACACACTGTGACTAGGATGGAGAGTTGTCTCATTGGCACTCATACCACATCTTCTTATTTAAATAGTTTTCTCACTCACATTTTCTTATTTTTGGTATAGTTTATCCCTCATGAGTACCCGAGATCACCCCCGGTTTTTGGTGGGGTCTTTAGTTGTTTGTTTTCGACTAATGAGTTTCAATATCCCTTTTGGTATCTTTCGCCTCTCTTTTTCTCAAGAGGATTCAATTACTCTAGTGAAATTTAAATTCAATTATATATTTTATAGCATTGGTTTTGCCGGATATAAAATTTCTTATAATTTGTTATTACTGTCATTTCAAAACATATTCACATTCAACAATACATGAATTGTCCGTTTTACAGGTTTAATCTTAGAACTATAAAGGAGAAATGTTTATGCCATGGTATTGTTAGTTTATTTTAAATTTATGAGTTTGAATGTCCCTTTGGTATCTTTCGCTCTCTTATCAATGTTCGAGTCACCAAAGAGCTAATTTCGTATACTTTTATTTTATAAAGCTTTATAAAGTTTAAATATCCAAAATTTCAACTATAAAGTTAATAATATATGAACTTACATCTTCTTATTTCTATTAGCTTTTAACAAATGTCTATGAAATCAATATGGTTATTAGCCCTTCACGCTTCTTTGAGATAATTTTGTCATACATATATTAACGAAAGAAAGATTTTTATAATGTCGTCTTGTCAGCAAATATGCAAGTTCTGTTTGTCAAATATTGCATGAATAAAGGTCGTAGACCTGGGAAATGGGAGACAACTCTTACAAATGTATTGGAAGCCATTTGTGTATTTTAACCTAAGAGTAATTGAAATAATGATCAAACATTTATGTTGTTTGTATCAATTTGGTTATCAGGTTGATACAGGAGCATTTAAGAAAATTGGACAAGTTAGAATCCATGCTGGCCACCACGCATTAAATTAGGGAGCCAAATTTTTTTTTAAAAGATTCAAAAATCAAAACGCTATTGGTTGATTGGCTGTAGTTAACTGTATGGCTTTTGATTTTCAAATACAAACGGTTATATTCTAGAAGATATGATATCTGAGCATTCATCCTAGTACAACTAATGTTACCAAATTCACATTTTTCATGTCGTTGTATTTTATAGCCCACCATACGGTATGGGTTTTTCTCATTGTTGAAGGCCGTACGGTTGCCAATAATAGCTTACATCCACTTCATTTGAACTCTGGTGGATTGTTTTCTCATTGGCAATCATACCATATCTCCTTATTTTTATACAGATTTGCACAAAGATGGTACTTGGATAGTGACAGACTGTCAAATTATTGAATTTAGCGTCTGGTGTCTGATGACAGGAACATTTTGTAGTCTTGGGGTTGGAAACCAGCGTTAAATATCATGTCAATTCGTCCAAAGGGTAATCATCCCGTATTGAATATTACTGTTGTTCATCATAAACTTGACTGCAGATATTATTGGGACCATACGATTTTCATTTAAGCATACACAAATAATGCAAAGAGAGACTGTGGAAGGTGTTGTAGAAAAAAAATTGTTTTTTGTTCAAAAACTTTCTTTTTCACATGTCTGTAAGCCAAATTGTAGATTTTGTAAATTTCTAACGGTTAAATTCAATAAAAATTTGTGATTTTCAAGGTATATAATAATAATTATTTCAGCAATTTTTTTAAGGAATTAAATGATAAATAGTTTTTCTGGCAAAGTTTGTAAAATAGATCTGTTTTCTAAGCTCACCACAATAATGTTTCTTATTCATTTGACTCATGAAAAGCATTACAAAGCATTACTAAGGGGAACGTTATCTAAACTTAATCTGTATGCATGAAACAATTTCATATATTTTATAGTTATGTTTATTATCTCACCTTTTTAAGTATTGTTCCTTATCTACCTTTAAACATGTATTTCTTTGAGTCAAATTTTTGATATAAGTTGCAATTCGTGGGTTTCTTGCTATTTGCTGAGATTTAGCCTGGAAATATAAATAAAACTCATAAATTAGTATAGTCAAGCTGGTCATGTTATTAATGGCGACCTTGGCATCGTAGCCAATGAACAACTAAGAGAGTTGTTAGCCAAGGGACCAAAATACAGAATTCCCCATCCTATCAAGTGGAAAAAGTTACTGATGGATGCAGTTAAGGACTATGCCAGAAAATGGGTAGGGCGAGAGCCAGATGAACCAGAACTGGACACTTTGTCTGAATGGATCAAAGCTATTCGATTATGCATTCAGAAGCGCATTCAGAAACTACGATGCACTTTGAGCACAAGGGTTTCTTACCCATTCGAGAACCTGGAGGTTGTGGATGTTTTATCCTCTTTTTATGACAAATATGTCGTTGTTCCAGCGGATAAAGCCTCCAATAATGTTGTCTTCATATGTAAAAACCATTACTTGGAATGTCTCACAAAAGAGCTTGGAATAAACAGCAAAACTGGTATTCCTACATATTCTTTAACATCATTTACAAAGGATGAAATTTTACAAAATCACAAATCTGTCCTTCTTTCTTTTGGTATTAACATCAAAGAAAACGAAGAAAATCTACCATCATTATACTGGATACCAAAACTTCACAAAACTCCTTATAAAGAACATAGCTGGATCATCAAGATGTTCAACTAAACATCTTTCTAAAGTGCTGATTACTATTCTTTCTGCAGTAAATGATGGCCTTCAAACATATTGTGATGAAATATATTCAACCAGTGGTGTCAATCAGATGTGAGTTCTTAAAAATTCTAAAGATCTACTGCAAAATCGTAGATCACAATCTCTGCAATTTTGCAGCAGCATGCATTAAGACTTTTAATTTTTCTACGCTTTACACTACTATTCCCCATGCTCAATTTAAAGATCGACTTCACCATCTCATTAAACAGAGCTTTTTTTTATAAAAATGGGAAGCGTAGATATAAATTTCTTGTTTTGGGTTATAATAATTCTTACTTTGTGAAGAACCACACTGATTCTATCAGAAAATACACGGAAGATGATATCAAAATGCTGGACTTTTTGATCGACAATATATTTGTTGAGTTAGGAGGATTGATGTTTCGACGGACAGTCGGTATTCCAATAGATACTAATTGTGCACCCCTGCTGGCCGATTTGTTTTTGTACTCGTGTGAGGCAGAGTTCATTTGGAAACTTCTGAAAGACAAAAGGAAAAATCACCTTGCGAGATTCTTTAATTTTACTTTCAGATATATTGATGATGTCCTATCACTGAATAACCCATATTTCAGTCAGTACTTGCATCTTTTGTAAGTCTGGTTAGATATTGTGTAATGTCTTATCGTTTGTGGTATAAATTATGTATTTCGGTACATATTTCACATATGTCTTATTTGTTGAGTTACTCTTGGTTCGTCTACAGTGTTTTTGTTTAATGTTGTTTGTTTTCAAGTGTGTTTACTGTTTGGTCTTACATCATCTTGCCTTATACTACAGTTATTTTATTTTTATATTCTATATGTATGTAAAAGTTAAGAAAATAAATCAGCGTTTATATGATTTTAAGTTTAAAGCTACTATATGCACAGGCTTTTTTTGTTTATACACAGATTTGATTTATAAGAAAAACCGTCATGGTTAGAAAATACAAATTTTGTAGGTGTACTGGTGTACTGTCGTAAATTCATGGAAGGTGTCCGTTGTTATTCTGTGGTTTACATGTTGTAATGTACTATTATATTATTTATAATGTATTTATCTGTCCTGAGTTTTCTTGCGTTTATTTGTACTGTATTCCTGTCACGTAATGTTGTCATTTTAGCGGTATTTTTAACATTGCATTAATTATAAGCGGGAGGTTCGGCTAGCCATAAAACCAGGTTCAACCTACCATTTTTTCTTAATATGTCCTGTACCAAATCAGGAATATGGCGTTGTTATCAAATAGTCCGTTTCTATGTATGTTGGCGTTTGTTTTTGTTGCAGTTCAGCGTTTCTGTTGTTCCGTTGTTTCCTCTGATAGTTGATGTGTTTCCCTCGTTTTAGTTTTTAACCCGGATTTGTTTTCGTTTAATCGATTTATGACTATTGAACAGCGGTATACCACTGTTGCCTTTATTTATACTGATTTTCATGCGCTCAACGCGGGTTTGTGTAATAACTTTTAAAAGGTAAGCAAACCGACAGTTCAAAAAACAACACATTAAAACATTCTAGAGCATAACCAATAAGGAAATTTAAAAGATCAGACTTAAGGCCTCTACTGTTATCTTTGCCAAAGACAATCAATATTGGTGTTTGTACACTTCCATAACTCATAAGCTGGAAATTTACAGACAAGACATATTATTTGATCATGTCAAAAACCAATTACTTTTTCGGGAAATTGTCTCTTCAGTCACTGATATATATATATATATAAATCTATAAAAAGGACCAACCAGCAAATTCACTATGTACCGGATCGTCTAGAATTGACGATACTGTGCAGATAAGGAAAAAATTATATAAGTCTAAAAATTTGCACAACGATACCAATATAAGATGGTATTATACGAAGATGTTGTTATTAAATCGTGTTGACAAATATTTCGGCTTAACAAATAGCCTTCTTCGGTGTCAATGAGTTTAACAATACTGATTGTAGGTTAAAAATAGATCAATAATACAGGTAAGTTTTAATCTATTGATTTTAATCCATAATCTCGAACATCATAATATAAACAAAACTCGATACTCTAATATACGTGACTATTTACATTCCAAAATGAGTGAAAAACAAAACTTAGTATTTCTTATTGATGCCGTTTGGATGATGTACATTTAGTTCCTTTATCCAAAAGCTTTCCCGAACCTGTCGCTGGCCATCACTCCAGTGAATGTTCTGTTCAATCACTAGGATTTTCATGCGATTAAAGTCATCAAGTTTGTGACCTGATTGTCTGAAATGCTGAGAAACTGGGAGAAGTGGCTTCTTAGAGATATCACTCCTATGGCCATTGAGGCGTTTGTGGAAAGGCTGCTTTGACTCACCAACATATCTGGTTTCAAATATTCATGAGTTTTGTCATCGATGAAACCATCGTTGTGCATTTCTACCAAGCTATCAGTTATTTCTCTGCTAAAAGATGTTGTAGGATTAGAGTCTAGTTTTTGGTAGAACCTTGCACGCCAAGTTGTCGTTCAGCCTCTTGAATATAGGCAGATTTATCCATGACAACCACTGCACTGCCTTTGTCTGCAGGTTTAATGACGATATTGTTGTTGGATCGCAAGTTTTTCAGTGCAGTCCGTTCTTCATTGGTAAGATTGTCAAGAGGTTTATTGTTATTTCTGGTATTTCTAATAATGTCCGACTTAAAGTTGTCAACTGCAACTGATAGCTTGGTAGAAATGCACAACGATGGTTTCATCGATGACAAAACTCATGAATATTTGAAACCAGAAAATCCAAAACCGGGCAGATTTTATCTTTTACCTAAAATTCACAAGGCCAATAACCCCGGAAGACCTATAGTTTCAGCGAACGGTCATCCGACGGAAAAAATATCGGAATTCGTTGACTTCCATCCTCGTCACCATGTTGAAGACTTACCATCTCACATTAAAGATACAACCGATTATCTTAGAAAAATGCAGACCTTAAATCCACTTCCCTCCGACACGACACTTGTTTCTATGGATGTAACCTCCCTCTACACAAATATTCCATATGCAGATGGCATTGATGCATGTAAAGAAGTTTGGAATTCCAGACCAGTGAAACATCCACCTACTGAATGCCTGGTCAAAATGCTCACGCTGGTACTAAAGAAAAACAACTTCACTTTTGATGGAGATCATTATTTGCAAGTTAATGGAACTGCTATGGGCACCAAAATGGCTCCATCATATGCCAACATATTCATGGGCAAATTAGAAAACAACTTATTGAATCTTCCATCGAAAACCGCTTTCCTGGTTTAGATTTATAGATGATGTGGATATGAAATGGAATAAAAGTGACGAGGATTTAGATACTTTCATCACTCATGCCAACAACATACATCCAAGTATCAAATTTACTCATGAGAAATCTAAATCCAAAATCGCCTTCCTCGATACTTCCAGCTCGCTCACAGATGGCATCATATCCACAGATCTATATTCTAAACCTACTGACACTCATCAATATCTGTCCCTAAAAGTTGCCATCCTCCTCATCTGACTAAGAGCATCCCGTACAGTCAGGCACTAAGAGTCAAGCGAATATGTTCCAACACAGAAACAACCAAAAAACAATTACGTCAACTTAAAACCCGCTTGAAGAGAATGGGATACAAACACAGAAATATCAAAAAATTTTCAGAAAGCGGAATCAATTCCTAGGAGTAAACTTTTAGAATACAAAGATAAAAAGAAAAATAAAAGGAATCCATGTGTCCTCATTTACCACCCATCCCTCAAAAACAGCTTTAGTGTCATTCGTGAGCATTGGAAAACAGTTGAAAAGAATTCCAAACTATCCAAGATTTTTCCTGAGCCTCCCATGATAGTTTTTAGGCAACCCAACAGTCTGCGGAACCTGCTAGTGCGGGCTGAAGTGTCTGATAATAGAAGTTCTTCGGGAGAATGTCGTTCGTGTGAGGAAAAACGCTGCAAATGCTGCCTACAGATGCAGCATTCATCAACATTTCACAGTAAGGCAACCGAATATAACTATAAGATATTTTGCAATGTTACTTGCAAAAGTATGAACGTTATTTACATACTGGAATGTTCGGTTTGTGGCCTCCAATATGTTGGTGAGTCAAAGCAGCCTTTCCACAAACGCCTCAATGGCCATAGGAGTGATATAGCTAGAAGCCACTTCTCCCAGTTTCTCAGCATTTCAGACAATCAGGTCACAAACTTGATGACTTTAATCGCATGAAAATCCTAGTGATTGAACAGAACATTCACTGGAGTGATGGCCAGCGACAGGTTCGGGAAAGCTTTTGGATAAAGGAACTAAATGTACATCATCCAAACGGCATCAATAAGAAATACTAAGTTTTGTTTTCACTCATTTTGGAATGTAAATATACACAGTCACGTATATTAGAGTATCGAGTTTTGTTTATATTATGATGTTCGAGTTTATGGATTAAAATCAATAGATTAAAACTTGCCTGTATTATTGATCTATTTTTAACCTACAATCAGTATTGTTAAACTCATTGACACCGAAGAAGGCTATTTGTTAAGCCGAAATATTTGTCAACACGATTTAATAACAACATCTTCGTTTAATACCATCTTATATTAGTATCGTTGTGCAAAGTTTTAGACTTATATATATATATATTAAAATGAACATAAAAGGGATAGAACTAATAATCGGAACAAATACAAAGGTCTTTTTACTGAAAATTCAAAGGCCCAGAAATAATGATGTGTGATATGATCAAGTCAGATATTCTGTCAACGCTATGTTAACCGGGACAACATCAAACTCGATCAGTAACCTTTAGCATGTTTAGTATTTGATTCATAGAGATTAGGACAAAACAAACATTACAAAAAAGGTGCTGACAATTGTTTAATTTAGAAAAAAAAATTTAAAGCATACAGTAACGTTTTTTTCACTTGCAGTACGTTTATTATGCCAATTTTTATTTTTTTGGACGGCAAAAATATCCATGAAAATAAGTTAGCAGTAATTAGCAAAATAGTTGATACAAGATTGTGTTACGATATTGTACAGTGTAATAGAGTTATAGAGTACAAGTTGTTGGCGTCGTTTCTGTAAACACCAATAATGTCGCCGAATATTTTTCCCTTTTTCTGAAAAAAAACCCAACTTTTAGAGGATATAGCTTGAAAACTTTTGCTAAGGAATTGCTTTGCACCAATCGATTCGTTGTTCATTTTTGAAAATTATATCAATTTTTAAAAACAAAATTCTATGGACCTATAACATAGAAAATCTTGATAACGTTAAAATATCTGACTATTTTATGATTTTCCCTAACTATCCTTTGTATATATGTTTGGCGTATCATGCTGTATCTCAAACCCGAAAATGGTTACCGCCATTTTTTATTGCATTTTCGGTTTATTTTTACAAGCAGAATCAATTTGTGAAATTTAAAAACTTTTGTGGAGTAGGTAATTACACACACTTCAACTTAATTGAAAAAATCATGTACAACTTAAAACAAACAATTTTACGATGGTTTAAAAGTGTTTTTCTTTATAGTTAATTTCTACCTACATAGTGAGTTTTTGCCCTTTAAATATCTGTAATTGTTATAATTCCGACCATTGAAACTACTGGGTTTGTTTTAACTATACAAAGTTTGTTTAGATCAATAATGGTGGAGACAATCTGAAAATGAATTATACATGTTAATTATATACACTTAACTATACGATACTCTTAGAAATGAAAAGAAAATTAAGAACGAAAGAACGGGGATAACAAAACAGTGAGCACACTTATAAATACAACAAAAATGAATGGAGTAATTATATAAAAATAAGGAAATGTGGTATGATTTCCACTAAGACAACTCTCCACCTAAAACAAAAGGTAGATGATGTAACAATTATACACCACAATACGGTCTTCATCAACATACCGCATAGTATGCCATTAAAGGAGTGGCATATTAAAATGTGAAACAATTCTAAACTGTCTGATTTATGCTAAAAACAATAAACGAAAAAAACATTCTACAGCGACAGGCAACATTGAATTACAGGCTGATTTGTTTGTAAAAGTGTTTAACGGAAGAAATCAGCATAAAATTGATTTTAAATTCAAATTCTGTCCATAATGCTGTTGATATCAATATGTAAACAATGTAATCCGTGAACAAGTCTCAAACAAACGTACTATGTTGTGATGTTACACTATTGTTTCAGGTTAGGGTAAAGGTTGGCGCCTATTAAAACGTTTAAACCCGCTGCATTTGTTTGCACCTGTCCTAAGTCAGGAATCTGATGTTCAGTGGTTGTCGTTTGTTGATGTTGTTCATAAGTGTTTCTCGTTTCTTATTTTTTATATAGATTAGACCGTTGGTTTTCCTGTTTAAATGGTTTTACACTAGTTATTTTTGGGGCCCTTTATAGCTTGCTGTTCGGTGTGAGCCAAGGCTCCGTGTTGAAGGCCGTACTTTGACCTATAATGGTTTACTTTTACAAATTGTGACTAGGATGGAGAGTTGTCTCATTGGCACTCATACCACATCTTCTTATATCTATTTACGACTTCCTTTCCAGCTTGAACCTTATCAAAGCCCTAGAAGTTTTTCGTTTTTTAATTGTTTACATTATGACAAGATTTTTCAGTCTTGCGTTTTCAGTCTTGCGTTTATAGAAAATATCCTCAGCTCACCCTTCCAGTACTCCCCCAGTTTCTGGTGGGGTTCGTGATGCTCAGTCTAAAGTGTCTATCCTGTGGTTTTGTTTGTCTTGTTGTCTTTTTTCAGTCAAAGGGATGTTATAAAAATAAGAAGATGTGGTATGATTGCCAATAAGATCACTCTCCACCAGAGACGAAAATGACATAGAAGTTAACAACTATAGGTCACCGTACGACCTTCAACAAGGAACAAAAACCATACCGCATAGTCAGCTATAAAAGGCCGCGAAATGAAAAAATGTAAAATAATTCAAACGAGAAAACTAACGGTCTGTTTGTGTACAAAACATGAACAAAAACAAGTATGATACACAGCAACAAACGACAACCACTGAGTTACAGGCTCCTGACTTGGGACAGGCACATACAGGCACATACAGAATGTGGGGCGGCTAGTTGAGTTTCGAATGTCCCCTTGGTATTTTCGTGTCTTTTGTCAAAAGGGCAACATAAACTTTTGTAGCGTAACTTATACACCTGACATGGTTAGGGCAAAATTAAAATATTTTCATGTAGTTCTGTCATTGATATCAATTCAAAACTTACCATTGAACTCTTACATACTTAATTATTTCTGTTAAGTATTTGCCACAAATTGCTGTATGTAATAGTATAGGTATGTCGTTGATACCAATCGAGGTAATAGTTTTCCAATGAAGACACACTGCGTTTCATGGCTGACAAACACTTAGAAAGTTACAATACCTTGATCGTTGGCATTCAAGAGAGAATTATACAATTTATTTTTATTATGACAGTGATAAACAAAAATAAACTCTACTGATGTTTAAGATTTTGTTTCATATGATTTTGGCAAGTAGTAACATTATGTTCCTTTAGAAAAGTACGTTATGCATTACGCCATATATTTAGATAGGGAAAGGTAAAATAACAAAAATACCGAACTCCAAGGAAAATTCAAATCGGAAAGTCCCTTATAAAGGACTTACCTGATTAAAATTATTTGATAGTATTTGATATCAGATTTAACTTTATGTTTGTAATATTATTTTTTGACTTGTGTTTTGGTTTTCTTTGTTTTTATAATCGATAACTAATTAATGAAAGCTAACTAAAAGCCACTGTCGCCAAAACTAATAACGTTTTCGTTTAAATCACTTATCTTTATTTAGTGATTTGTTTCAAAGAGTAAATATTCAAAAGTACTGATTTCATGAACTCCACATCTGAAATTGATGGCGTTTCTGTCTATTGCTTAATTTATCACTTTCTGACTGGAATTTCTCAACATATCTAGAGTTATTTGTATTGAGTCCAATATTGATGTTAAATCTTTTTATCTTTAAAACAGACCAATTGAATGAAACCTATGGCCAAGCACTTGGAAATCAATCTTACAGTTCTGACAACATGTAAATGTAGTCTACCAAAGCAGATGTCTAGTCAAAGTAGAAAATTGTCCTGATAATTATTCAACTGGTCTTAATAATCAACATTATGGCAATAATTTAAATTACAAAGGACACAGGTTTGGACAGGAGATAAACAGCATAAAAGAAAACCTTGTGTGATAATGAACAGTTTCAAAAAACAATTTAAAGTGACTGATCTTAATAGTCAATCATAACAAAAACGCATGTAGAAATGATAACAAACTTATATCTTACAAGTCGCTTTTCCAGATGTTTTACAAAGTGATTGTGATACATGTATTGTTCAAAACATACATGACATAGACATTAATTGAAATGTACATAATTGTTACATTACGCTCCCCGCAATGCTGAAATCGGCTTGTCTGCAATAGAAATCTTATTCACAATTGATGCCATAAACGAGGGTCTTTCTATTTTGTATTCTTTTATATACCTTTCTGTACTTGCCCTTAATATCTTATTCTTCGTAGGACTTAAGGAGATGCAGTGTATACGTCAATGAGACAGCGACAAGTACAATAAATGTATAACTAAACACTCAAGAAGACATCATAGAGTCGTCAACAACAGACATAGCAAAGATATGCCAACATTAAAAAGTATTCTCATTGAAATGCTCTCCTGAAATTTGTAAAATATCAATATCTAGGAGTACTATAAAAGACATATATGATGATATTTAAATTTCTTCAATAAGCTTGATTCCAATATTTGTCTTTCCGTAAAAGTACTTTTTATATATATAATTCACCTATTCTTGAGACCAAAACATATCCTTGGCAAATTGAAACGTGAAAGACAAACCGGTGCACACTACCGCCCACTACTGACTTGGAATATAAAAATATGTTTAACTGTTAAATGTAATAACAATCTTTCTAAAAGCATAACAGTGGTTTCGAAAATACTCTCGTCAATAAGTTTTAAAATTTATCTGAATATTCTTTTTTTTTTTAAATCATCGTTAATACATGATCTTTCTATGTAACATTTTTTTGCATTTTAAAAAGTACTGAGACAATCTTCAACCAGAGATCCAGCGAAACAGATGTCTGATGTGCATCAATAAACAGAACTAACCAACACAAGAAACCATAACCATTTCAACAAATTACAAGCGTCTACATAATATGCGATCAATATACCTTTGCCAAATGACATAAACATGAAGATATAACTAAGACGGCCGATAACTAGGCTAATGATTTGGACAAGCAAAACTGAGATCATAGCCTTTCTTATTGCTATTGACATTTACTGAAACAACATTTGACACATTGAAGAAAGGACAATATATCTCATCATTCAGGGAAATATATAATCAAAAGTGCAATATATAGCAAACTCCATGGCATCTAATCATTTTATTTGTAAATAGTACAACCTCTCCTCAAAAGGGTTTATTAAATAGCTCCTTGTATGAAAAATAACAACCAATGTGAAGGACCACTCGATCTGTTTTTCGATTTTGGATCGTTTTTCAGTCAAAAAAATGTTCTTTAATTTAACAATTTCTTCAAATATTTCAGCTTTTGTTTTTTCCAATGTTTCTCCATCTGGATGTTCCATCAGTCAATGTAAATAACCACTTCAAAATATGCAGTGGTAAATTTCTTAAAACAAAATATATGTACATATTGTGTAATCTATTCATTAGAACTAGGCTCCAAGCATAAATTTATACAAATGTGCTAACACATTTTATAATAGATTTTCCACTGTTTTCCATGAAAGTATGTGCACAAATCATAGTAGATATAAAGGTGGGTTACCGATGTACATAAAGATGGTTCAAAAAGAAGTTGTGCTATTTTCTTTTGCATAAGCATGATCTACAAAAAAATCAATGTACAACTATAAGTACATAATCATCAGAGCATATGCATTTATTATTCAGTATCAGTCTATGTATATTAACAATTAATTTATTTTCAAAACTGGAATTAAATAAATGAAGCCTACACTAATGTATTTTTTTATGACTAGCTTTTGGAAATTAATCATGAAATAAAATAGGGATGCCAGTACATGGAGGAAAATGACTTGAAGAAGTTCATTTAAATTTTTTTTTATAGTGCATTCCATATAATTTAATATTGTTGACCGGTATTCATTATATACCTCTCTTTTTCAATTATTGCAAGTGCTTTCACTTAACATAAACATATAACCATCCTAGATGACACTGTGTATAAATTTATGTTAAATTGTTCCCCACAGAGAATAACTACTTTTGCCTTTGCATCAAATGAAAATTTGGCGAACATTTTTTCAGAAAGGTTTAAAATAGTATTGTATATAAATAAAAAAAAAAAAAAAAAAACACGATAGCAGTGGAGAAAATGCAGACATTAGTGTAAAGGAAGAGAATAAAATTAGCAATTGTATGAATTATATGGATTTTGTTAACAAATTTCAATATCAAATAAATTAGCGGTAAAAATGTAAAGTTAAGTTGCATAAAGCGCCAAAAATATAAACAAATATAACTGGATCCCAGGACAATATCGGTGAATCAAATGAATACATTGGCAAAAAAAAAAAAAAAAAAAACACAGAATGGCTGTTTTTATAAAAAAAAAAAACATTTAATAACATATGCAACATTTTTCGCAACAATAAATACAAGCATAAAAAGAACCAACAAATATTTTGTATATTTGTCGAAAGAGTCGGGTGTTGGTGGTCGGCATAGTCTGTTGTATTATAATATTATAACGGATTGTTAATCCAACCGAAGTAACAACACTTGGTTAGTGCATTCTATGGATCATTTCTGAATAAGTTGTTTATATTTGACTTCATCTGCTCTTAAAAGAAAAGACCAGAAATATGCTTTTGCATAAACTGTGACCTACGATTGTAACTTTTTGTTTGGCATCACAGAAAATTAGAAATGGCCATGACGGTATGTTTTTGACGAGTCCCTATTAAAGTAACAACATTCGGAAAAAATCAATAGAAGCAATTTTTTGCAACATTGATTTCATTTGGCTGGTGGTTTTCAAGGATATCAAAATGTAATAAAATAATAAACGCATAACCGGACGACAAAATCAAAACACCCGTGTCTACGGCCGAGTGACCTTATGAAAAATAACACCAAATACACATAATAATACACAGTTAACACATGGCTACATGACAGCCAAGATTTGCTTTGGCTATGGAAAAAAAAATCCAGGAAAAAACTTTAAAAACAAATAATGTTAATGATGCAATTTTACAAAAGTATGGCATTCTTTTTCATTTGTTCCATATACTAATTACTTGGTTTAATATACATGTACAAAATAACATCTTTTTTCATTTTTTTCTAACACACAACATATAGTACTACAAACATAAAAAAGCAGTTATTTGTATTTAACACCTCAATATATTTCCTTGTAAAATCAGTATAGAAACACAACATTTACACAGACTGATCTTTTAACGTCATCATATTTCAAAACCAAGAAAATAAATTACGCTGTGACTGAAAGATGTGAAGCAAAGTAATGAACTTACAGTATATGTGTTTTACTGACTTACTTGTTGATCCGTTGAATTCATTTCTGATTTTCTTTGATTTTTTAGATTTTTTCTTCATCTGCTTTTTATTATCTGATATACAAAAAAAGTAATGTTAAGATTGACATTGCAAAAATAAATGTTGATAAAAAAAAAAAAAAACGACAAAAATGCTTTCAGCAAAATTAAAAATATATAGCATGAGTGCCTGTTTTTATATTAATAATTTTAATCATTTTGTTATGTACACTTATTTGACAGGAACATAAATAATCAAATTATACTTTAAACGGCAGAGGGGTTTTAGGCGTAAAGTAATTAAGAAAATATTGAATATAATACGTTAAGTCGGAGAATATTCAATTCAATTATTTATATCGTGCTGAACTCATGAATATAACGTTCTTGTGTTTATTTCAAATAAATTATAATGATTTGCGTCATTTTTCTTTTCATCTGGGAGAGATAACCATATTAGAGTGCTCTTTCGGTGGTATAACAATGTCATGACAATGCCATAACAGTTATAGCTGTCCAAACAGTTTGACTTTTCCTATTATAATTTAAACAAAAGTAATTTGAAGCATACTCGATGATTAGACACATCGTTGTAACGTTTAGTGTACGTGTTTTCATAAGACTAGCCAGCATTCCGATTGAAACATCTTTCATCTTCTCGCAGACTTCATACATGGACCTCTCAAGAATCAAAACAAGCTTTACAATGCTCCAAGTTACAATCTGCTTTGTAGATGACGTTTCGTCGCTCATTAACTTTCAGTTCTTAGCCTTTCGCAACCTGAACTTAATATAATAAATACCACATGATATCTTGATTTATCTCTGAACAATGACTATTAGGGTCCATTAAAAACTAAAAATTAATGACAACGGTTTAACAAAAAAGTCAGAACCAACGTTGTTTTCCCTGCATGTGGATCACATACTTCTCAACTGAAATGGTAATTTAGGGTTTGGGTTCCAATTATAATCACCGTGATGTACGACAGTTGATCATGTTGATACCAACAAGGAAAATGTTATACTAAGGTTTCAAGGTGGCAAAGTTGTGTTCGTCACTACGAAGGTTTAATGGACAATGTCATAATTGGTTGAACATTATGAGCTATTTGTTACAGTGAGCACACATGATTTTCTTTGTAGTGGCCACAATCCGGTATGGTTTTTCCGGGAAAATATCAGTGGATGCAAAGGTACACAAAATGCAACAACGCATTATTCAGTTCATATGAAAGAAGACTGAGGGGTGAAGGAACTTTATACCCTTCCATTGCACCTAAATTATCCCAGAGTTTTAATTATTCATTCTTTGGGTTCTGGGTAATGTACTGTTGACATTTTTTTAGCTTTTGGTTACAGTGTGGTATACTTTCTTCAATTGACTGTTTTCACACCTCTTGGAATCTTGTTTATTGTTGAAATCTTCAAAATCATATTTTGCGTCCAACTCACCAAATGCGCAGATAATGAATTCATTACCTTCGTTATGTTATTTCCCCAAAAGTTTGATAAGATTTGCACCATAACATTACTGAATTTTATGTGTAATTAACTCAAAAATATCGTAAATGAATCAATCCCAAAGGTAGGCATCAGTTTGATCTTTTCCTGTTTTCATTTTCACTGTCATATTTTAACGCGTTATTCTATTCTTATAAACACCTGTAATTTTTTAGGACGATTTAAGTCCAGAAAATTTGTTTCTGAAGGAGAACGACATGTAACATATCCAAAAAATATGGAGGCATTCAGATTTGATTTTCTTATTGAATCTGTAGGTTCAATTTTATTTTTTTTTTGTATGATATTAATCATGTCTTAAAGTAAAAATTACAGGTTTATATGAAGAGAAAATTTACCTCGGGATTGTTGATCATAAGAATTATATTTTTCCATTTGACTTACGGAAATGAATTCGAATTATGATATGAAAGAAGGTAAATACGTAAACTTACCTTGTATACACATTTTGATTTTATCAGACTTCGTAATGCATTCACTACACAGAATTTCTTCAAGTTGACAAGCTCGATTTATTTCTTCTTTTTCATAGTTTTTGATTTGAGTTAAGTTATTTGATTTCTGAAATTATATGTACCTGGTATTATATTGGTCAATTATTCTAAATCGTCATCGAAAACTTATTTATCTTACCTTTAAAATAGCATGGAATGGGTAAAATTGCTAACGGCTGTCCGTCCGTTGATATATATCAGATTTCGGTAACACTGTTCTCAGATAGCACAGTACAGAGTTTTTCCTATGTGCTATAAGCCATTATCCGATTATTCCAAACTACTGTGTATGTATAACAGTGTATGTGACACATTGTTTAGTTTGTTTTTCGATTCTCTACTTCCTTTTTGCCGAAAACGTAAATCTTTAGCGGTTGTACATGAGTTGCAATAGCCCAAACAGTACATATTTGTAGGTATATTATGACCCACCGCTTTGAATCGGGGCAATGTCATGTCTCATACGTATTAAATATACAGATACATGTCCAAAGGTAATATAAAAAGATAATTACATGTAAGATATGTTTAAAGATGGTGTCTGATTGTTGGTTTATTTATGTATACACCATATCTTTCTCTACTCATAACGACTACAATATGTTTTAATTAAATATCTCTAAATCTTAATAGGATTTGCAAAAATTTAAACACTTTGCATGAGAATTAAGAGGGCAGGAAAATCTGTTTATATGTTAATTGTAGTGTTTTCCTTGCGTTGCGATTATCAGAAAAAAATGAAACCATTTTAAAACAAAGCCTCTGTGATTTAAAAAAATATGCACAATATCAAAGGGGATTAAAAACAATAAGCTGAAAACACCCAGACAACACCATGGCCAATAGAGAAAGATAACAACAGACAACTAAAACACGAGCCAAAAAATAAACGGGAGAACCAATATACATTGCAGCACAATTATTTCCAAAGAAAAAGAGCCTTTAAACAAAAACATGTAAACAGATGTGACAAATCTGGCTTATGTTATCTATTTATTTTATGAAGAGGTAGAACAAGCTTAGTTTTTTAATGATATGTTTAAGAACAATTTAAACGTTACATTATTGGAGTGATGTAAATTGTCAAATTGTCATATCTGGTGCAGAAAATTGGTACTCTAGTGATGTGCTATAAAAGGCATTTATGTATCTATAAAATCATCTTTTATGAGCGATGCTTACAGAACTTATCGTCATTCCAAATTAAAACCTATATTTAGTCACCTTTTTGCGCCTACATTTATGTAGATTATTGGCAATTGCAGCTTTGCCAGGATGTAAGGAAAGTGTACCTACTAACTAATACATGTAATACAGCGAAACTGCCTGTGTATGAATCTAGTTGTCCAGGAATCGCTGAATAAACGGGTTCATAGCCAATACATTTTGATGCCCTGTGAGAACACACTTGATAAATAGAACATATTTTGAAAGTAGGTTATTTTGTTATAGCAGACTAACGACTGAAGCCTAATAATTGTGTGCGATATCGTTCTTCACAAAATTAAATGTTGACCTTGATTCAGAATTAATTCTCCAGTGACTATGTCACTACAGATTATTTACAGTTTAAACATATATATTGGTTGCTCTTTTGAATACTTGAACACTGCAAACCTTGCACCTGTTGTTAATGTCAAATACTATCATCAATGCATCAAAACAAAACCTTTACTCCTGTCATACATTCCTTAGTTGACAAAAATTAGAACACCGAGTAAAATTTGCTTAAATGCAATTTATGCCATTACGAACTATTGGAAATCCACGTAATGTCACTATGATTACTAACATCGAAACAAAGTACATGGACCAAAAGTTAAAAAAAAAAACCCGTGTAAATTTAAGAAAATATATTAACAAACTCTTTATACTCTTTTGTTACACGTGGAAAAGTTTAATAAAATTGTAATTATCAAACGGTGCGAAGCTACGATTAAAACATGAAATACTTAACGCATTCAGGCATGTTACTTATTACCTTACTTGAGCTTGAAGCAATTCACAAAAAAATCGTGTGTCAAATCAAACGTATTGTAATATTGTACAACATACCATATTTATCGTCTCGTCTTCAGTTTGAAAAACAGCCTCTCCTTTTGAAGGCTTTGCTAAAAAGTATAATGTTTCAAATATTTATTGAAGTGTAGATAATGAACTAATTGCCTAATGTTACAAATGAAATCAATATTTATTTCATTAGGTTTTCAAGCATAATATTTGGCAATTGTGAACTTCGTTTATTAAACATATGTGCTGTTATGTATGCATTGAAAAAAATGATAAGGAAAATGCTGTCTATATGCGTTTATGTGATTTTTTGTAACGAAATATTTGTCAAGCGGCACACATTTTCTAGACAATTGCAAATAGGGTGAAAAAAGGGCGATCTGATAAAGGATAGATATATTACATGTAAAACCATGCTGTGATTCTGCTATTGTTAAAAAACCTGCAGATAGCTACACAATATCCCCTCAGTAAACAAACAATGTTTTCAAATTTTACAAATAAAAATTATCGAACTTAATCAAACAGTAACAGTCATCGATGTCCTCTAAGACCTCAATATAATATCATCATATGGAAATCTTCACACCAAAAGTAATGATAAACGCGGGACTCTTTATTCTTTCCTAATATTAATTAGTAAGAACAATCTATTTTTATTAATTAAAAGCGGTTTACGCAGGGCTAAATATATCATAAGTTGGTGAAAACGTTTACTAACTCACAAATATTACAGGGTTATTGAATGGATATTGGTAAATATTGTCCCGAGGACATTTTGATATTGCAAGTACACTTTATATTCTACAAAACATATTATTTATTAATATTAATATTCATGCAATATTTTTTTTTTAAGTTTTAATTAAGACAAAGTCCTCAATAACAGTAAAAAATCAATAACAAAAGACAATTAATACAAAAATCCATAAACTAATGAATCCAAAATCGTTGCACTTGCGCATTACCCTGTTTCTGTTCTGGTGACGGCGACTGCCACGTTGTAAATCATACAATTTCCCGCAAATTTGTGTATCTGATTACCAAAACGAATAATAACAATAATATGAGGACAAGTATTTTGAATTTATTCTGTTTGTGTTCGTAATAAAATGAGTCTAGACGAATTATATATATATTATGGTGTTAGCCCTGTATAACCACGTTTTATCCGATGGAGAATGTCATAAAGTTGTCACTGTTTAGACGTGTATACATATATTCCCGCTGAGGGAAGAACGCAAATTTGAAGATCTAACATTGTTCGGCTAAATTTAAGACAAATTATATATATTAATATATATATAAAGAATCAGATCTACTCTAACATTGTTAGATTGATTTTCTAGACACTATATATATATATATATATATATATATATATATATATATATATATATAATTCGTCTCAAATTTAGCCAAACAATGTTAGATCTTCAAATTTGCGTTCTTCCCTCAGCGGGATTCGAACCCTTTCGTCTGTGACATCGTGGCAACACCGCCTGCAGCTCCCTAGACCACTCGATATATTTACCTTTGCTTGGAATGTTTACATCTACTTTATTATCGCCTGCCTTTCCTGCAAAGTCAAACTAGCTTATAAATTTCAACGAAAAACTTGATCATACAATATCATTTTTACTTCGCTCATAGACTACAAGGGATATCATCTTTCAAAAGTTGAATACATACAGAATAATACATGGCAAAATCCCTATCGCATGCTGTATCACCACGAGAAACCAATATCAGTCCCGAGGGCCGAAGGTCCCGAGGGCTGATATTGGTCGAGTGGTGATACAGCATGCGATACGGATTTTGCCATGTATTGATCTGTTTATCATATATTTTAACAAAATCAGATCCATGATATATATTAAAGGAGACAATCATTTGATTCTGAGGTGGGGGCCTGGCAGATTTTAGAAATAATTATGCAGGACCTCATTTAGATAAGAAAAAAATAATCTTGTCTTATCACACATGAAAAATAAATATTCTGGCTCCGAATAATTTTTATAATCATTTGCAAAGGTATCCAATGTTAACAGAAAATCTGGAAAGAAGTATTATCAATTGTTGCTTGAGGGATATGCAGTTAACGTTCCCCAAGGCTCCTTTTCACCGAAATAAATATAATTTTGTTCATGAAATCTATAAAAAAATTGTTTTAAATTAACTCGCTTATTTTACCATTTGAGATAGTGAGACTCCTCTTTTCGTGGACCCACCTTCTAAGCACAAAAACTAGTGGAGAGAGAATGGGTATTTTGATCATTTTCCAAATTTTAAGTCTGAATCAGTGTCATAAATGACCCATTTTCTCTAACAAGTTTTTTTTCAGAAATTCAAACTAAATGACGTTACATTTCGTATCATGCCAGGAAATACAGCAACTGGACGTCATAGGTCAAAATTTGACGTCATTCGATGTGTGACGTCACGCCAGGTATGCGATACGGGTTTAGCTATGCGATACGGGGTATGCGATACAGGTTTAGCCATGCGATACGGGGTATGCGATACAGGGTAGGTGATACAGACTGGAAAAAAGAACCTTTATTAGATATACAAAATTGCTGTATTTAGTACTAAATATATGATAAAGGCAGTTATACCACAATAGTCATGTTACAAGTCTAATTCTTATCGATTATATGTTCCTAGATATTATGTATCAAAATGGACTTAACATGTAGGTACATGTTTATTGTGTTCGATAACTATATCATAATATAGGGGCCTCGGTTGCCGAGTCGTCTAAGTAAACCAACTACTGGTACCACTATCATGTCAACCCTGTTGTTGTGAGTTTGAATCCCCCACGTGGTAGATGAGCACGACTCCAATCTAAATTAACTAGAATTGTCAGACCGAAAATTGGTTGTTCTCTCCAGGCTCTCTGGCTTCCTCCAACAATGAAAACTGACCGCCAAGAAATAGCACAATAGTGCTGAAAGTGGCGTTAAACACAAATCAATCAATCAACCTATATCATAATATGAGAGAAAATGATTGGTCCGTAAATATATTTTCGAAAAAGTGTCCCAAAAAATATCATGAATTTACTTAATTTTTTAGTTCAGAAGTGTGAAGGAATCTAACGTTATTTAAGGATTTAACGCGTTTCCCCCAGGAGAAATAATGTATGATGTATATTTAGACGTTTTTGTAGACTGTAAATGAGGCAATGTTGAACACTTTTACATATAACATGAAAGTAAAAAGTACATTGGTTGACAAGAAATGATATTTATAGATTATGATGGTTTTTCAAACGACAGGGTGTTTCTCAGCTACAACTCATCGAAAGCGACAGCCCTGAGATGAGATATGGCCGAGAAACATCCTCGAGTTTGAAAGACATTGATAATCTGTTTATCGCTATTTTGCCTATGACGTCGTCGATGTTTACATTGACAACTTCACGTGCTCTCTTATTTTCTGACGATAATTTTCTATCTCAAGCGAGTAGCGTGATATTTATAGATTATTACATGGACAATACGGGTTTTGCTTTCTAGTTCGCATTTATTGTATTTGTTCGAAGTTTCAAAATCTATAACTATATAAATGTATATATCAAAATGTGCGTAATTAAAAGTAGAAACGGAATATGCCTTAAAATCAATACTTTTTTTTCATTTTGTAACTCGAATAATCCCTAATAACACTGATTCTGCGCGTGTTGATAAGTAACACCGCAACATATTACCAGCGTTGTTTTAATCTATTCTCGTCTTTGTATAATCTTTAAAAAAAAAAAAAATAGGTATTCCTAGAAAGAGCAGTCTTTGGTGTTAATGATGAATATTTTACTTATGACGTCATCGTTAACTGGACGCGTCTGACCAGGATGAAAAGGTCACTTTGTTTTGTGGACAAGCCGAAAAAAGTTTTAAAAAATATGGAGAGGGGAGAGGGTAAAGTAATATTAAAAAATAATTCAAATAGATTATTCCGACAATAATATATCATTTTATTCCGTATATAACAAGGGACAAAAGTAAAAAGTTTTGTTACATTATTTCAAAAGATCGTCATAGAATATACGATTATTTGAAATTTTTATTTCTGTCACAAAACCCAAATCTCTCATTTTATTAAGAGCTCTTCAAAATTCGAACGAATGCTGCAGACACAAATCACAATTTACTCATCCACTCTTCCAATTATACAATAGATATAAACTTTCTATGTCTTCCATTAGTAAATATTGTTTAAATTTTGTCCTATATTGTTCGTTTGATTAAATCCGTTGAAATGTCACACTTGCCGTTTTTGACGTTCTCGGCGTATTTGTTAAGTGTCCATATCCAACTAAGTAAGACATCACGTGACTTTGGTGACATAGCGAGCCGCCATTTTGTGTCATTTTGTCCCATATAAAGGCATAGGTGCTTCAATAAAGTTCAATTTTCTCATTAATCTGACCCGTTTTCTAACTTTTGCAACTATATCATTGGTATTCGAAAATATTTCTACCTAAAAATGTTGGTTCTGACAATTTAATTTTTGATTAAATTACGTCCCTGGAGATTCGTAAAAACCGTACTTTTTCTCATCATTTCCCCGTTGACTCAATGGTAAATCTAGCGACCCCATGTCTACTTGTACATCAAATTCACAAATTCCGTAAATAAAAGTAATACTTTGCAACTCGATTGAGAATATTAAAACATAAATCTGGTGAAATATCCTACTTAAAACAGTTTAAATCGAGGGCAAATTACGTCCCACATCGATTTAAAAAAGTTTTTTTTCGGGATTTTTCAAAATGGCGGATGGGTTTGGAAGTGTCGCATGTATTCTCAAACATCTTGTATTTTTCATGCAGCATTTGTGCTGTTTCTGTTATTTTCTTCGTTGATTTTCTTGTATGTTTGATTTCTAAATTTCTTGATAAAAAATAAATTATTTCAAGTGTGAAGAAAAACAAAATAGTTACCACTGAAATTTATAAGACAATATTTTTTTAACGATTTTTTCCATTTTTTTTTGTATAATTTATCTTTATATAGAAAAATAATATATCCTTTTAGAAAAAAAACATTTTCGTCTCGAGAGAAAAAAACATGCACAACAATAAATAAATGCTCTGTACCTATTAAAGTAAATGTCCTTTAAAGTTTCTATGACTAATATGACCAATTAATATACGAACAGGTTAACTCAGATTTAAGTTATAATGTTACATAACAACAAATTGTCAGGTAATGTAAAGGAATCTTGTCAATCCAAAAGCCATCAGGTGACATAAACATCCTGTGTACACGTGTATTTCCAGAGTTTCGTTTTAGTGATATACACAAGTTTTCTAAAAAGTAAAATTTATAATTCTCTTTCCTGTCTACACTACCGAAGAAATGTATATCATAAAGAACTTTAAGAAAATGTGAACATTATGATGCATGATTTTTTATTATTAATTGTTTTTGGCTTTTAACTAGCTGTCAGTAACTGCGAATACTCTCAAATCGTACTTTCTTGTTAATTCGACCGGTTGATACTATTTGTAATACTTTTTGTGTTATTTTATATTAATATGGATCTTGTCTATATACCAGCTTTGATTATTTGGAATATCTACTAATTTTCAATTCTTCATACTACATTTGTATGAACATCAATATTATTCTCCTTAAATCTGTACAGGGAAGTTTTAGCTAGCTCTAATTGTATAGTTTTATTGTTGATATTCACCCCTTATGTATCTAGTGTTAAATTAGGTATTTATATGACAGACCTTTCTTGGTATTCCTAATTATTGGAAGATTTTATATGGACAGAAGTAGTATACCTAAAACGACAAAGTTATTTTTCATTTACCTGTATATATTATGAAAACGTTTTTTTTTCAAAAGTGATTATTTTCTAAGGGTTAAATATTTCGCGGTGGTGTCTTGCCATGGCTTTGTTTGGACTTGTTTGTTTGCTTTTTGGCCTTGAATGTTTGTCCCTTATATTTTATTAACTATGTATTTACATTCAGGTATCACAGATCAAATTTATTCGTTCATAGTGTGTTAATTTACGTTTCTTGATTGAGTTAAGCCTTCCAATTGATATTTTATCGTGTGTTTTTCTATGTTGTGATGTTATACTATTGTTTCAGAAAAAGGAGAAGGTTTGGTACCATTAAAACGTTTAATCCCGCTGCAAATGTTTGCACCTGTCCTAAGTCAGGAATCTGATGTACAGTAGTTGTCGTTTGTTTATGTAATTTACACGTGTTTCTCGTTTCTCGTTTTTTATATAGACTAGACTGTTGGTTTTCCCGTTTGAATGGTTTTACACTAGTAAGTTTGGGGCCCTTTATAGCTTGTTGTTCGGTGTGAGCCAAGGCTCCGTGTTGAAGGCCGTACATTGACCTATAATGGTTTACTTTTATAAATTGTTATTTGGATGGAGAGTTGTCTCATTGGCACTCACACCACATCTTCCTATATATATTATGAAAAATTCTTCGATAAGTTGATTTTTGCTTAAAAAAAAACCAAATATTAATGTTTCACGATAATTTGTTAGAAAAAAATACTCTAATTCAAATTTTATATTTAATAGATTTTTTTTTTATTTCATAGAACATTAAACGAGAGACTTTATTGCATATGATTTTTGTCATTTATTCTTTTAATTTAATGTTTTAAGCAAAACCCAGGCATTAAAAAAAATCAATATTGAAATTTCAACTTGTGTACAAAAATATGTCATTGCATACATTTCAACATTGTATACCCGCCAATATTTATCGACAGAATTATCGATCCTGAATAGGACTGATATACATTTTAAACCCGCTGCATTTGTTTGCACCTGTCCTAAGTCAGGAATCTGATGTTCAGTAGTTGTCGTTTGTTGATGTGGTTCATAAGTGTTTCTCGTTTCTCGTTTTTATATAGATTAGACCGTTGGTTTTTTTCCGTTTGAATGGTTTTACACTAATAATTTTTGGGGCCCTTTATAGCTTACTGTTCGGTGTGAGCCTAGGCTCCGTGTTGAAGACCGTACTTTGACCTATAATGGTTTACTTTTATAAATTTTGACTTGGAGGGAGAGTTGTCTCATTGGCACTCATACCACATCTTCTTATATCTATTTGTAGTTGGGTATGCTTTTTACGATCTGAAATTTTATTTAAACGTGAAAAGATGGTTTTAAGTGTATGAAAAAAAATATGTAGAAGTTTCAAGGGAAAATATTAAAAAGAAAATAAACACGATCTTTTTGTTTGTGTCTAGTCAAAATGTCACAAAACGCCGTTTTTTACATTTTAGTTAAAAGTATGATAAGTCATATAAAACAGTTTTGGAGGAGGAAAAAGTTGAAATTATAGCACAAATAATACTATATAACATTAAAATATACATTTCAGGGATTTATTTGAACCCATTTTCGACTATATGTTGAAAATATTAACGACACAATCAGCGACTACTTTTGTCTAGTCATAATGTCACACAATGTTTTTTTACTCGTTTTGACGTTACATTCTGTATAACTTGACATGTAGTGCCTAACGTCGCAAAATATTTTTCCCCACATATTTTATGCAAAACCATGATTTTTGAAAATTTTTTTTTTTGGAAACAATTTCTCCACAGACTTTATCGAATCTAATTAAAATTAATGACTGTATATAATCGTTTACTTGTTATTTTGTAAAATATCAAACCTGGACTAAAATAATCAGAAATGTGTCTCTTGGAGATATTATACATTTGACAAAAAATAATATATGTATTTCTTTCTTGACCTAAAAAAAATATTTTGAAAAGTTGCTCAGCAAGAAAAACAATCACAATGGCACAATACTCTAAACATTATTTTATCTGCACGAAATGAAAGCAGTACGACGTTATTTATACAATCCATGATAAATAACGTCAAATTAACGTTACTAACACCGTACGAGACGACATGGCATTTTTCATATCAGACCCTAGGTCATGA